>OX463843.1:5084338-5342403 GCA_949825065.1 Odontocerum albicorne
CCTTTGAAAAGGTTTTTTTAACTCATATTATTAATATAACAATTTCATATATCTTTAGGAACTGTGTTCCTTAAAGGAGAGATGATGAGGATGATTGTTGATAAATAAAATACTCGCCGAAATCGGAATGTGTAAAGAGAAATTTTATTGACAGACGTCGGTATTTATAATATTCTTGAATGTGTGCGGGAATGCGCGCACGATATACCGCTGTCTCGTTTCTGCATTTACAATACGATTCTTGTCGCGTGTAGGTATCCATTCTGTTTAGGGAACCAGCGCGACAGATGTGTTGCTTTCTCGTTTTAACATGGAATGCGCTCTCCAATTGATAGTGAGTTGAATGACCGATGCATGGACTTAGTTCATTGTTTGTATCGGCTTTGTGAAGCTGTGCAAAGGTCGTCTCGTGGGTTCAGTGACCGCGCATGCGACCGCCACATATCTATTTCCAACAACTGGATTTTATACGGGTCACTATATTATTACAAATTTTGGTATATTTACAAGCAATATGCTCGGTACAATGGATGAAAGTTTTCAAATGGCACTGTCCAGACAAATTGCAACAAAGTTTCGGATAAAGTTGGCCGTTATATTCTGTTTCAAAAACTCATTTAAATAAATATTTAATATTTGAAGATAAATATGTCCTAAATTCAAATATCCAAATGAATTTTATCAGCGCACAAAGAGCACACGAACTATTTTCAAAGTTTTTTCTTTGAAAAAAAAAACTTATTTGCATAGATGGGATTTACTCGTATGTAGAAAACCTACAAATATGATATTTCTAAATCAAATATACTCAAAAACCTGTAAACACGAGTCTTATCAAAGTACGAGGGTCATCCAGAAAGTAAGGTTACAACATTTATGTAGGATCGAAAAATGTTTGTATTTAATTGAAATTCACAGAATACTTCACAAATATATTAAACTATTTTTCAACGTAATCGCCGTCGAGATCGAGACATTTCTGTAGTCGGGGCACCAGCTTTTGTATGCCAGTATCATAGATCTCCACCGCCAGCTCTTTCAGCCACTTCTTCACATCTTCTTCGAAAAATTGTTTGGGTGTAGTGACACACCCACGTCTCATTTCCGTCACGATCGAGTCCAGAAAAACTTCTCCCTCCTGTGCAAAACGATCCAAAAATTCACGCGTGGCGGTCACGCGATTTTGACGGTGCTCCGGTGTGAGCATTCTGGGCACCAATCTCGCACACAACTTCTCGTTACCAAGTTTTTCCGACACAATATCACCAAAAAGACTTCGAGAAATGTCAGTAAATTCTTCGTGAAGGTCGTCAGTCAAATGTCACACGGCGGTTATTTTGCATTTGATCTTCAATTTTTTGCACAAATTCGTCAGAAATCACTGCCTTGCCTCGTCGTACCAGTACGGCCTTCTCTGGACAACCTAACCCACTTTGTGACATGTTGTCGACTCATCACATCACTACCATAAATTTCCACGAGCTTCCGATGAATATTCGGGGCAGTGTTGTTCTGCAAAGTAAAAAAACTGATGACCGCGCGGGTCTCGAACGGACGAGAGTTGTCGGGAGCGTACGACGATCTCTCCATCGGAAGAATTTACTGTGACTGAACAAAATAGCCGACAAACACGTGAGATCAAACAAACTGACCGTTAGGATTCCCCCTACACGCCAAATGCGCCAACTTTGAAACAAAAATTTCCCCCGGCCTCAGGAGCTCTTGTAATTTTAGTTTCTGGATGACCCTCGTATATTGTAGGCGATGAAGTATAATATCGATGACTACCGTAAAATCTTTGAGTTCCACCCGAGGGTTTCGGGTTCGATTGTCAATGGGGTCCAAAGAAAAATAAAAAAGGGTCTAGTAAAAGAATTTGTCAGGTCATAATACTTGCGTGAGCAAAGTGCTTATGCGAGTGTTGTATTTTAACATGCGCTAGTGTTATCAATACTTGTAATGATGAATTGTAAGTTCTTTTTAACACTTTTATTGCAAATACAATCTGGTGGATTTATTGCCAGGCGGCAGTCTCTTCCAACCAACCAGACAAAAGTAAATGAAGCAAGTTACGTGGTCGCATAAATCATTCAAATGACTATCCAGCCCCGCAAAGACGGGCAATCTCTCGAAAATTATTTTTCATATAAAGTGAGATATCATCAATCAAAAGGAAAGGAAGGGATGGTGGAGAGGAAAGGGAAAGAAAAATCAGAAATGAAACACGTTATTTTACTGACTAGAAATTAAGAGTTTTCTCAATCGCTTCTTAAAGCATACCAAGGACGGAACGAGTCTTATATTGGTTTATAACTGAATCCAGAGTCTCACCTCATGGACAGTAAAGGACGACGTAGAAAAAGAGGAGCGGTGAACTGGAAAGGACAATAGACAATCTCTGTTTGAGCGTAGCGCTAATCCATGATTGGAAAGACGCTGAAAATTTTCGGCGAGATAAGAGGGGGTAGCGAGATAGTTAAGGATATTATACAATAGAGACAGTATGTGAATTTGGCGTCTATTTCTAACATTCAACCAGTTCAATGCCTTCTGGTATCAAGTTATATGATCGTACTTTCGTAGGTTGAAAATAAATCTTAGACAAACACTTGGAAGATGCTGTAATTTGTCCAGCTGTTCCTCTGTAATATCCAAGTAACAGACGTCCGCATAGTCCAGAATCGAAAAGAGCAGAGATTGTACGAGTTAAATTTGGTTTTAGTTGGTAGGAATCTTTGCAACACTTTAAGGGAATGAAGGCTGAAGAAGATCCTTCGGCTTACCTCATTTATTTGATCTCGCCATTAGAGTGTTATCTATTAGCACTCCTAGGTTTTTAACAGTATTATGTGATGGTATGATGTACTCTAGTGATTTTAAACAATTCAAGATAGGTACACCACAATCTACATAACGGGTAAAAAAAACTCTTGAAAAAGCACGTTAGCATCTTTTACAAGGTAGATACCGAAGATTTATTATATAGCTGACCGTACTGTGAAATCAGTTTTGTTCATTGATTATTATTTTAGCATTATTGTTATTATGTCACACCCTTTACGTGAACGATTTTATACCAAACAAGAAAATAATAAAATTTACATTGTGAGAAAATCGCATTGAGTGTTTTTCTGATGAAATGCATAATGCAATAGCTCAATTTATATTTGCATTTGCTGCACTTTCAATTCACTTCGTTTTCTTGTTTACTCATGTTGTTGACGTAACGGTTATAAATATGGTAAAATTTTCTTCTTCCATATTTCTCTTTGTTACAACATTTTTGTGTGGACAGTATCTTTATGGTATAAAATTTATCAATCAATGACAATGTACTCGTATTTCACCTTCATTTAAATACATTTTCTTTTACATATTTCTTTATTTACTATCCACGTTATGATATTGACATTTTAAATGTAATATGTTTAATGGAAAGCAAACTGTTGAGTACATTACATAATTAGGCAAAAATAAATTAACTATACAGAATCGTTTTACTGGGCAAGTTCAGTGATGAATTAATATTGAATTGTATTTGGAAAGCGCTAGAATTTTTTATGAAAAGCAACCCGTTGAGTACATTACATAATTAGGCAAAAAATAAATTAACTGTACAAAAACATTTTACTAGGCAAGTACATAGATGGATTGATATTGTATTGTATTTGGAAGACGCTATATTTTTAATGAAAAGCAAACAGTTGAGTACAATTACATACTTAGGCAAAAAAAATTAACAGTACAGAATCGTTTTACTAGGTAAGTTCAGTGACGGATTGATATTGTATTGTATTTGGAAGACGCTATAATTTTTAATGAAAAGCAAACCGTTGAGTACAATTACATAATTGGGCAAAAATAAATTAACTGTACAGAATCGTTTTACTAGGCAAGTTCAGTAATGGATTGATATTATATTGTATTTGGAAGATGCTATAATTTTTAATGAAAAGCAAACCGTTGAGTACAATTACATAATTAGGCAAAAATAAATTAATTGTACATAAATCGTTTTACTAGGCAAGTTCAGTGATGGATTGATATTGTATTTGGAAGACGATATAATTTTTAATGAAAAGCAAACCGTTGAGTACAATTACATAATTAGGCAAAAATAAATTAACTGTACAGAATCGTTTTACTAGGCAAGTTCAGTGATGGATTGATATTGTATTGTATTTGGAAGACGCTATATTTTTTAATGAAAAGCAAACCGTTGAGTACAATTACATAATTAGACAAAAATAAATTTACTGTACAGAATCGTTTTACTAGGCAAGTTTAGTGATGAATTGATATTGTATTGTATTTGGAAGACGCTATAATTTTTAATGAAAAGCAAACCGTTGAGTACAATTACATAATTAGGCAAAAATAAATTAACTGTACAAAATTGTTTTACTAGGCAAGTTCAGTGATGAATTGATAATGTATTGTATTACTTTTTTTTTTTTTTTTGGAATTTGATTTATCGAACACTGTTTATTCCACTTTTTGTAACTGTATAACCCTACCGGTTTCAAGGATTTCGCATCATCACCAGAGGAGCACAAAACCGCTTGGTTGTGCCCCCCTGATGATGAGGTGAAAGCCTTGAAACCGGTAGGGTTATACAGTTACAAAAAGTGGAATAAAAAGTGTTTAATAAAAAAATTACATTGTCTTTAAACCTCCATAACGTTAATAATTTAACTATAAATAATTTAGTATTTTATTGTACACAATAATATTACTTTTTTAGTATCTTTGTGCTTTTAATGGAAATTGTAGGATGAGGGTGATGAATTCAATTTGACAATTGATATATTGTCAGTTTGACAATCGATATTCAATTTGACAATCAATAAACAACCTAGATATATTATCAAAAATACAACCTAGTATTAATTATACGTAAACCAAACCATAAAAACAGATACTGGGAAAAGGGCCTGCATTTCCAAAAATAATTAAATCGTAGTTAGTCATGCAACAAAACCTGTGAACAATATTCATTAGTTTTAATTAATTCCAAAGCGTGTTTTCCATTGTGTGTCATACGTTCGCTAAAATGGAAAACGGACGCCTCTTTTTAATATCCCAATCTATTGGTTCAAGGGTATGTTGAACTGAAAATTCACCGTGATTCTTTAATTTTTCATTTTCCATCATGTCACGCTTTTAGGGAGTACAGGCGGTCCTTGACTTTCGCACATAATTGGTTCCTGAAAATGTGAAAACATTACAAATTCTATTTTAAAATATTTTTTTATCAATAATATATTAAAAATATGTATTTATCAATATACATAATTAAGCTAACAGGTGTTTTCTTTATACACTTGTCAAGAGTTAGTTGAATACCACCTTTTTTTTTATTTTCTTGATAAAGAGTTCTTTTTCAAGTGATGGATAGCTTGTTCGGAGTTTCGGTCCGATGGTAGGACACCTTACTATAACATGCTGTGTCTTTCTCAATCGCCCTACGTATTTGAGATATACGTTCTCCGTTGGTCTTCCATGATAGTTGAAAAATTGTCAAGATGTATAAAGGATCCATTCATATTTTTGATTGTCAAACTCTTGACGATTTTATCAGCTTCTTCTTCCTCACTTTCATTGTATATTTCATTTAACTCTTGTTGCTCAATTAAGTATTCATTTGACAGAGGTACTGAGTGAGATTCAATCAACTCATTAACATCTTCGTTTGTTGACGTCCAAGTTTAGTTAATTCATTAGGCTAACTATTTCATCTGTGATAGTTCCCGGAGATTCTTCAGAATTTATAAAATCACTCATCATTTGTGGGCATAATTGTTTCCAGGCACCTTTCATTGTTGACTCTTTTATTTCAGCCCACGAGTCTCCAATGTTGTTTATTGTGTTCCATATATGTTATTATAGTTCTTTCAAAAAAGTGGGAACTACTGCTTGGAAGCGAACAATTTTTGCATTATCGACAAAAATCTTTAAAAAATATTTTTTTTGGAAATAGCGAATTGTGCGTAAGTAGAATGTGCGAAAGTCTAGGGCCGCCGGTATGTGTGTTTTGAGTACGTGAGCCTACAATATTCATGCAAATCCGCCGTTAAAACTCGAATGAAATAACAGGCTGTGCATGGAACTCATGTTTACAAGTGAATAATATTTACTTTACTTCATTTTAAATCGTGATACTTTGAAAACAATGAAAGCTGAGCTTATATTTAAATTTTGTTTTTGATTGTGGTCAATAAAGTGAGTTTTTAGGAAGTTTTATGGAATAGTTTTGATTATGGTCAATAAAGTGAGATTTTAGGAAGTATTATGGAATAGTTTTGATTATGGTCAATAAAGTGAGTTTTTAGGAAGTGTTATGGAATAGTTTTGATTATGGTCAATAAAGTGAGTTTTTAGGAAGTGTTATGGAATAGTTTTGATTATGGTCAATAAAGTGAGATTTTAGGAAGTATTATGGAATAGTTTTGATTATGGTCAATAAAGTGAGTTTTTAGGAAGTGTTATGGAATAGTTTTGATTATGGTCAATAAAGTGAGTTTTTAGGAAGTGTTATGGAATAGTTTTGATTATGGTCAATAAAGTGAGTTTTTAGGAAATGTTATGGAATAGTTTTGATTATGGTCAATAAAGTGAGTTTTTAGGAAATGTTATGGAATAGTTTTGATTATGGTCAATAAAGTGAGTTTTTAGGTTGCGTTATGGAATAGTTTTGATTATGGTCAATAAAGTGAGTTTTTAGGTTGCGTTATGGAATAGTTTTGAATTGTTCAAATATTTTTGGTCTTCTTCTTCCTAGTGTCATGTCAGGTCCCCCCCAACGTTGACTATCACCTAAGAGCAGTGACGGCCGGTGGACAAAATAATTATTTGGGGTTCACCAGAGTAGGTAACCAAATACTAAATAATATAAAGAAAAAAAATATTACATACCTATTTATAAAGAAATTCTATTCTCCGCTCTTTTTGTTTAGCGAAAACCTCAATGACCCTTTTGTTGAAATCAGGTATAGACTGAATTAGCTCTATTTCGATGCTTAATATTGATAAAGCATTCAGTCTGTCCTGGTTCATTGTATTTCTCAAAAATGATTTTATCCTTTTTAATGTAGAGAAACACATTTCACTCTCAACAGAAGTCATTGGAATAGTGCATACGAGTTTAACCTTTCCTTTCTTGTGTTGGGTATCTTCTACACGTTGCTTCTAATAACCATCAATATCTCTATAAATATAATAAATACAAGGTTAAGATTTTAGGTATTCCTCCATAATATATTTACGCATTGATTTAAAAAATAATATTAATAATAATCAGAGTTTATCGACTATATCGTGGGTATTTTGTGAAGATCGGAAACAAATTCGCATTTAAACGCTGTGAGTGCCTCGACCTTGTGTCTTGACGATAGGTGAAGAGTATGCGGGAAGCGCGACACTATATTCGCATCTCACTCTTGCATACTCCATTGAATTGCAAGGAGCTCAATTGTCTCAATCGTCGCAAGTGTAAGCCACGCCGGGGTAAGCCACTACTGCTCCGCGCCGCAGTTGCTTCTGGTCTTGCTAATGTAATATATTAGACGTACGCCCGTTCCGTGAGCGTTGCCAGATGGTTTTTTAATGTTTTAAGCAAATAAATCTCAATTACTATAATTTTTAACTTCAATTATAATTAATTAAGGGGATTATCTATGAATATTCTTATTTTTCCGATTTAAAATCGCTAATTTTTGATCGCGTACTCACTACCCAACACCGGAGCGCGCGTTTTAATTTTAGCACCGTAAGGGAAGGGTTAAGTAACTTTACAATCTGAGAAAAATGTTTTAGTAAACCAGTATTATAAAAAAATTTAAAATAGACAAAGCGCCATCAGCATTGGCAAAATCATCGCGAGCATAAATTGCACTGAGTTCATATTTTAATTGAACTTTATTGAAAAAATCGTATGTTTTTACCGTCAAAATAAAATCATGTTCGGGAAATTTTGACCTATACTCAGTAAATTTTCCGTAATAGAGTAATTTTGCTGCAGTTAGATGATTACTGAATGAAAAACGTAGTTTCATTTCACACAAAATTATATCGCAGACTTCTTTACAAATAAATTACTTGGAGGTTTTTATTCGTTTAGTCGGTGGTTCAAGAAAATTGTCCGTGGAGTAACGCACATTTTTCAAACTCACTGATATTGTTACGAATTATACCGAGATCTAAATGCTTAAATTGCAATTGTTTGAACTCTAAACGCCTGAGTGAAAGTTAAATGTCTTACCAGCTAGGCTACTGTCTGTTTGAAGAACATTCCATACCTTTTCAGGCAATCACTGCGAAGAGGTCCTGAAAATTTGTTTATTCTAGAAAATAAAGACGTACTTAGAAAAAAAAACGTGACACGACCATGTAAATCAAATTTTTGTAAGAGTTCCAAAACCAATACATGTTTAAAAAAACAGATGCGTGAGGCTCTCGCGCGGTAGAAGTGAAACTTCTTAGCTCCTAGGAAAAGTTGATTTTATGCATTGCTTTTTTCCATTTGTTAACGCTTTTTATTATTTTTTGGTTGGTTTATTGGTTGACTTATGCTATGTATACACTGTACACGTGGCGCATGCGCGTAGCGTGTCTGTAATGTATTATGAATTTAAATTAAAAATAATTAAATTGAATAAGTAATTTATGTAATTTGAATTTTTATTATTAATTAAATAAATTTTTAAAATTAAAATTTAATTTATTTTTTAATTTCAATTAATTTTTACTTAGTTCATTTATTTTTATTTTATTTAATTTTTATTTAATTTAATTTCATTTTAATTAATTTAATTTTTAATTTATTTAATTTTAATTTATTTTATTTAATTTTCATTTTATTTAATAAATTTTTATTTATTGTAATTTTATTTTATTTTGAATTTTATTTTATTTTTTTAAAAAATTTTTTTAAGTAATTTATTTATTAATTTTAATTTTATGTCATTTTATTTTATTTAAGTTTATTTAATTTTAATTTCCTTCCGTCACTCAAAATAGATAAAGCGTTTCACTTTTCGTGACGTTCAGACCAATTTGCCCTACCGCGCCTATAGAAGTTTCACTTCAAAAATACCAAACTTTTCAAGATTTCTAAATTACATAAAATTTCAATACATAATTTAGAGATCTTGAAAAGCTTGATAGAGAAAAAACGAGAGTTGAACAGTGGCGCAACAGTTGAAAATCAATTCATACGCGTAGGCCCAATAAACAAAAACGCTTCCTGAGAGAACTTTTGAAGGCATAAAAACTGTCTTCAAATATGTCCGAGACTGCCAACTATTCATAACACTCATACCGTAATATATCCTGCAATCTGTTATGTATGTAACTTCTGCAAGATATTCTGTAAGATATAGAACACTTTTAAATTTAAACATAAACGGTCTATCCAATGGGAAAGGTGACTGATTTTATTTTCGCATAACCACCACCGCCATCTGTGAATAAACGAGTGAGTTAACTTGCGACACATTTTAACAATCTTCTGTAAAAGTTTCATTGCTGATTCATTCGTAATGACGTAACAATTGATATTACATTTTTTTAATTTCAGTCGGAAAAAGAACAATGGTGTAACGTGCCAATGTTAAATTTTGTTTTAAATTGGGTAAAAGAGCCACAGAAACTTTTCAAATTATTCAAAGTATTTATGGTAGTGAAGCAATGAGTCGCAAGAATTTTTTAAAGTAGTTTTCAAGATTTCATGATGGTAGAGAGAGCATTGAAGATGGTCCACGGCCTGGACTATCATTGACAGTTCGAATTGAAGAAAATGTTCCAAAAATGGCTAAAACTCTTCAAAATGATCGTTGTGCATCTACTAGGTTCATCGAAGAGCTCACTGGAATTTCTAAATTCATTGTTCATCTCATTTTAACGGATTTTTTGTCACACACTGACTAACGATCAAAAAGTTAGCAGAGTGGAGAACTGCAGAGATATGAAAAGAGTGCCTGAAATGATTTACACAAGTTGTTTTACTTTTATCTTGACATGTTTGTTTTTATTCCAGAAATATCTCATACATTTAAAAAGAAGTTAACTATTGATGTTTCCGGCGGGGTTGAGAGATGCCCCATAATTATAAAATGCACTTCTGATAACCAATACAATAAATCGCTCATCGACCTCAAGCCTGAACAACCAGTCATTGATAAGTGGACGATTGGTACGAAGAATTTATATCCAGGCAAAATTTATGGTAAATATTTTTTCACTTTGAAATAAATATATTTTATCGCATTATCCTTTGTTCCCGGCAGTACATGTTTTAAAATTAATCAAGTCATTAAACTCGCAAGGCACAACGATGTCTCTATCATATAATCCTGAATTAGCGATTGTCGAATGACGTTCGTCAATACACAGGTAAAAAATCCTAACATACTTTAGTAATTCAGTCAGAAGGAACAATGTAAATCGGCGATCACAACATTCAGTATTGAACACCTAATGAAGAAGAGCTGGTTTGTTCAAAATCACTAGAGGTGTCAAACAAGGATGCTGAGTATCGTCATGATTTATGTTATAAAATTATGAAATATGCGAATTGAAGTAGCCAATCGGTCCGAAGATGAACCGATATGAAACTGATTGGAGATCGTTTTGGAAACTATTGACTCGATTATCGTCGCAGTACCACAAAACGAATCTTAGAAGGCTGAAAGTAGAAGGGAGAGGCTAGTAAACGATTAGTTTGGAGGAAAATCATCCGGAAGGCGAAAACTTTATACGAGTTGTACATCCATCTGACGCAAGTAAGAAGGTTATCTTTTTTTTCAGTTATATATTATCAATAGTATTTTAATTCTACGTATTAAATGGTAGTTATAAGAAGCTACAACACCTCCTTAGTTGCTCAAAAGTCACCTACACGATGTACTGAGTATAGCTGGTATATCTGTTGGTCTAAACATCTTTCCACAGATAAGGAAAACGAAATGACTACTTCCAAGCAACGATCCCTCTAAGGTGTGCGCGTGTGCGGCTACACATCTGTTAAAAATTGTCCGCACACATCTCAAAGAAAGGAACTTGAAACCATATTTGGTTTTGCAAATTGTCGATCTGTATTGTATTTGGCAGATTCCTTTTTTTTTTTGTAACTGGATGGTTTCTTCTTTCCCACTGTTTTTATTGGAATATATAATACAACCAATTTTATGGGACTTTTTGATATTCCCGTGGCCTTTGAGACTTCAGCGATAAAAACTAAAACATCGATGTTCTAAAATTAAAATATTATGAAAAGATGGACAGGAGAGAAAAAAAAACATTAATGAATAATACGTATGTACGTACTACCTTGATCAAAAAGTTTTAGGACCGGCCACCGTATGGCACTGTCAGTCACCCGATTGGATTTTTTTTTGTTAGGTTACCACATCTATCATTGACACTTCCCTCCAAATTTCAGCGTCATAGCTTGACATTTGTAAAAGTTACGCTGTACTAAATACGTCTACCTTTGTGCGTGTTTTCGATTTTTTACAAGTTTGAAAATGGCATCAACTGTGCATCAACGAATTTGCATTAAATTTTGTGTGAAAAACGGATTTGACGGTCCGAAGACCTTGGAAATGTTGAAGAAGTGTTTTTCGGTGGCACGAACGCTTCAGAAGTTGTCGTGAGTCGGTCGAGGATGACGAACGCAGTGGCAATCGAAAACCGATGAAAACATCGATAAAATCAAAGAAATGTTGGCCGAAAACCACAAATTGACCGTCAGAGAGCTTGCAGAGGACTTGAACATCGCCTATGAATCCGCTCAAGACATTTTGGTTAGTGATTTGGGCCTCAGACGTGTCGTTGCAAAACTGGTGCCGAAAGACCTCAATTTCATGCAAAAAAAAGACCGCGTTGAAATCGCGAAAGACATGATTTCAATGAGTTTTTGACCAAAAACAACACGACTTCTATCCAGAAGCCTTTGAATTCACCTGATCTGGCTCCATGCAACTTTTTCCTGTTCAACCGACTTAAAAAATCGCTTCGCGGAACGCGTTACAGCGCCCGAGAGGATGTCATGAAAAAATCGAAGACGGCTCTGATGGACATATCGAAAATTGAGTACCAGCGGTGTTTCGAGGATTGGATCAAGCGCTACTGGCGTAAGTGCGTTGCAGTCGATGGGGAGTACTTTGAAGGGGACCATATCGATTTTGATGAATAAACTTGTATTTTCGATTTTATGAATAAAGTCCTAAAACTTTTTGATCAAGGTAGTATGTAATAGTGTTTTGTCATCATAATGTATAATCATATTTTAATTAAATATTAGTCTTATAATAGATTCAATCTTAGATAGATATTCTGCATAATTAAACTTGAATACAAATTTTAGGGTTGTTTATCAAAGATAATGATATTATTATGTAACAGTAGCTACACAATAAAGAATAAATAACCGTTGTTAACTAGCATGTTACCAAAGTATCACCAATTATGAACATACTGGAATCCAACAAGAAGGAACATTATCGAACAGGAAAATATATAATTTTTTTTTTTAAGATATAGCCTACATATTTATGATTTTTTGGTACATTATGTTGAATACTTAGTTTTATCTATGCATGAATATGCATATTTGAGCAATTTCCTCTTTTATTCATGCACATATAAGTTGATTGCCGCACGCACAATGAAAAAATAAGGGGAAACGTTGCTTCCAAGGCAGTTTAAGCTCTGTGGATGATCTTGTTCTCTCGGTTCTGTCATAAGACGACAACCACCGCAGGATAGCATGCCAAATTAGATACTGAGCGTGACCGGCCCTGTTTAATTATATCCAACCGGTATATATCCAATATAACCAATATATATCCAATATAACAAATGAATTAATGTATACCAAGATATCGTTAAAAAATTAACCATTGGATCAACAATTTTTCGTTTAGTAGCCTACATTAACCTGCACACCGCGTTAAAAATCAAATTCCACGAATCCTGCGCGCGGCACAATTTCGGCGTTTTTTAATTTCTAAGTTTAAACGCGTATTTTGTTTAGAACCACTGATATTTGATTACAATACCAAGTAAACACGACATTCAAGTAATTTTCTCGTAATAAATAATAGTCTTAAGGAGACTCATTAAATAAAGGAGATAAACTAAACATTACGTAAAATACACAGAGGAATGCTACAGATCACTGGCGATTGTGCTTCCCGCGAGGAACATGTTAATCCAAAGGTGCATCAGATCTACTGTAGCATATCTTATCTAGTAGAAACTTAAGAAATTATCTCAAAAGGTTTCAGTGTTTCAATTTCTACAACTATCCAAAGGAAATTTATCGTGCTGCGTTGTGACTGGTGAGTACACTTAAAGACAAGAAAAACATATCGACACATAAACTCAACGGGCACAGCAATTGGGAGGGAATCCTCGACTACAAGGACAAACAATAACGATTGGTATCATATATCTCTGCATACCGTGCAAAAAAATTGGCGAAATGATTGTATTCAGAATTGTACAGCAAAATAGACAGATTTTTATGAACATCTTATGACTAAAGGTATTGATACTAGCACATTTGAAGGTCTCCTATCTTTTCCATAATTTCGTCATTTCTTTTTTTTTTTTTTTAACCTAGCGAGTTTATTGCCATGTGGCAATCTCTTCCAACCAACCAGAAAGATGTTTTTATAGGCCCTAAGTGTTAACCAGACTGGAATCCTATTTTAAAATATCTGGATTCCAGCGGGGATCGAACCTGCAACCTCCGGATCGGCAGACAAGTGTCTTACCACCAGGCCATGGAGGTCGAATTTTCATATAAAATATAAAATAAAACTTTACGTCTTCATAATTTTTCAGATGGAATTTCCTACTTACATTCCGGACAATTGTGGATGGATCATCTAGACAAAGAGAAAATCGTAAACTCAGTGCACTGTTATGGACGGTTCGACGGATATTCAGTTACAAGTGATGACTTATTTAACTTTATGGGTAATTTACTATTCTTTTTTTTTATTGTTATACTATTTTTTAACCGTTTGTATCAAAATCAACGAACCGTTATGCTTTATTTGTAAGCAATGTCGTCGTCATTCTTTGATGGTATAAACTGAGGGGATGATTCATTCCCATAACTCTTGGTTCAGAGCCATGGTGAATGCAGCCATGAAGTCATCGAGTTGTGAAGCATTCGGTCCCAATACTACGTTACCACATACAGCGTATCTTTTTCCATTTTTCTTTGCATCCAAAGAGAGAAATAGATAAAACCAGTTATTACCATATAAATTTCAATGTTGTAAATTAGTTATATACAATAGAATCTGGCGACTTTATTACCCAATACAAATATCTTCCAAATCCAGAAAGATTCTTTTATACTTAAACTTAACTTCCCGAATCAACCCCATAACCTCCAAGCTGAAAGGCAAGGGTCTTACAAATTAGACCATAGGGGGGGTATCACTGATTATTATACAATACACCCTTCAGTCAAGCAATTGTACAATAGATTTTCCGCAACAAACGCAATGTTATTATTTATATTATAGAGCTGCATTTTAAGACATAATGATTTGACACTTAACTGTAAAATAATTCTACACAATGACTTCAATTAAAGTGACAGTTTTTTTACGTTTTACGAATGTTTGATAATGATTTTATGAAGCATACCGTATCTGTTACTTTATTATAAGTTATAATGTTGATTTTTTTTACATATGTTATGGCCTTTTGCAACGAAAACACTTTTAGAATTTCAACTGTGTAATTTTATTTGTATATTCGTTGAATTACATTGAAGTATAATATTAACAGTATTATAGAAGTAATAATAACGATGATGTTAACATCGTAGTGGCTCTAAGAATAATGATTGCTGCCTCTGATATGACGTCCTATTTAAAGCAAAGATAACCATACGCACGACCCTTCGATAGATTAAGAAGGAATTTTTCGGGTATGTTATCGATGCCCTTAAGGTCAAATCGATATCAGGTGATTTATCTGAATGTATCGTTCGCTGCTTACTTCCATTTAGTGATATGAAATCTTTATTGAATTTGGATATATCGCAGCTCGTGATAATTCAGACAGATGATAAATTTAAACATAATGCATTGAGTTAAGTTTGACATACACGTGATAACACTTATATTTATAGGTTCTAGATTACATAGTATAGATATGGTTAATAGCTTAACATTGGTTTGTTTCATAACTTATAATATTTATTGAAAGTGGATAAAAGTATATGATAAGATTAGCATATTAACATTGGTAGGGATACATTACACATATTTAACTATGAAGTCATTGTGTTTTAATAATTATTTACTTTTTGAAGTATCACTTTTGTTCCGGAATATATTAAAATTACTAGTTCGAGTTATTTTTTTCAGACATAACTGGAAATAGGAGCAAAGAATATGCTCCAGTTGTAATCGAACAAAGTTTTATAAATCCCATATCACAAGGTGAGAGTGTAATACTGTTTTGTCATGCACTATCGTGCCCAGCACCAGTTTTCAAGTAAGAATCTTTAACAAATATTTTTTTAAATATTGTATATACTTAAATTATACTTTATGAGTCTTGATTAATCGAGAATTCCTACCATTTAAGTTTTCAATTAATGTTAATTTATTTTTTATTTAATTAACGACACAACAGTGTCTTTTATATACAAATGAACATGGGACAGGTTATACAAGTACTTAAAATTATTGACAAAAAATAACAAAACTTTATCTTAAACTAACATGAAGATACAAAAATCAGTAGTAATAATAAATTACAGTCATTGTTTTAAAATTATTTAATAATTATATGTATATTTAAGTTCAATATATGTATGTATACACATACAATCATGGACCCTCAAAGTTGTTAGTATGAACCGACTTGAAGCATTCGAAATGTGGATGCACCGAAGAATGCTACGGATACCCTGGACGGATATGGTCAGCGACACGAGGGTTTTTCAAAGAGCCAAAGTTGATAGAGAGTTGCTGACTAATATTAAAATCCAAAAGGTGTCCTAGGGGGACCTGGCATGACACTAGGAAGAAGAAGAATCAATTTTTCCGATATATTGGAAGCATATAACAGTAGATTGGGTAAAATTTGGCTAGTTTTTAGAATCTCCCACCGTCTCGTGGAGAAAGTACCGAAGCTCTTTATTCTTTATGCAACAGCATATACCTATCACAAAACTGGCCTACATAGTCATCTCCATATATCATAACCCTCTACTGTTTGATGCCTTCTATTATACTCGTTCCGTGTACTGTTCCTTAATACTCTTATATAACATATTATTGTTTTCAGGTGGTTCCACATAATCAATGGAATACCATACCCCGTGTTTCCAGATGGAAATATTCAAATATTAGGGCCATCTCTGAAAATAGAATCAGTGAATAACAGCGCCGTCTACCGTATGATGGCCGAGAATTCGATGGGATTGACGACTTGTGAAATGACGTATGTTACTTGGAGACTTATTTTGTAATTGTATTGTTTAAAACTGCAACGTTACCAATTGGATACAAAGATCTTAATGTTTTTGACAATTTTTCCAATCAATCAATTTTTAAGTAAATATATGCATATATTAGAGCCACATTTTTTTATTTTTTTTTAACCAATTTGCACGGATTTCTCCTGTGACACAAAGAGGGTCTGCTTCTAGCGTTAGCTTATTCGTTAGGTATAATATCAGCCAGGATTCTTCTCATACTGCTAGACGGTACCGAGAATATATCAACCGTGTCATTCAGTTGGTTCAATATCTCTATACCACGCGTGACTGAGTGTTTAGCCATGATATTCGTCCTATAAGTTGGTATGTAGAACAGAGGGTGATTCCTTGCACGGCTATATAATACAAACATATAAAACAAACACATGCTAACCGAAAATAAGGTCAGGATATATAAGACATGCATCCGCCCCATCATGACATATGGGATAGAAGTAAGAGCCGATACCAACAGGACAAAAAATCCTTCTCAGAGTGGCGGAAATGAGAACCGTACGTTCCATTGCAGGCAGAACTCTTAAAGATCGGATCAGAAATGAGACGATCAAGTCTGTCTGTGGTGTTGAAGACATAGTGAGGTGGGGAAGAAGTAGAAGGCGCTTCTGGAGGGATCATGTAGACCACATGGAGGATACGAGACTTGCGAAAATTGCTAAGACTGAAATACCTAACAGCAGGAGATTACCAGGAAGGCCGCCGTAAAGATGTAAGGACAGCTGGACGTCATCATCCTAGGACAGCCCACCGTCTCAAACAGGTCATACGACCTAGACCTAGACCAAGAGAAAGAAGAAGAAGATATAAAATATGATAAAATTATCTTTTTTCTGTATATTAACGTTTACCTTCTTCATTTATTTCTTACTGAATGATATTTTCATTAAATACAATATAAACTGGTGGACTTGTTGCCACGTGGCCATGTCTTCTAAGGAAATAACAATTTGTATTGAAAAATAATATAAAATTTTATTGTTTAGTGAAACAGATCATTTTCTTTAATTTGAGTTGTTGTGTAAAAAATATTAAGTGGTAAATCATGAATTATACCCAAGAAACTGTAGCATGGTCCCTGTGACATTTGAAATGTCATGTCTCAAAGGAATGGGGTAAAATCGTTTTTTAACAAATCGAATGGTTTTTTTATAAATCGAACCATTGTTTTTCTCTAAACTGACGTTTTAATTCCTAATTTTTATTATACTGACTTTCTAATGTATTGTATGATTTGTATCTATCTTTAAATAGGCCAAGATTCACTATGAATTAATACTAATTACAAAATTTAATTTTATATATAAAAAAATCGAAAATTCAATTATCGTATACCCCATCCCTAGCCAATGCAAACTAACGTAGTGACTTTTGACGAACGTCGCCAAATATTATTTGATTTTAACAAACTGACGTGTTGTTGCTAATTTGTAACAAGATGTATTAATTTGTCATTATTGTTAGTTTTATGTAATTTATTTACCTAAATAGCGTGCTATTTATTAGAATCGAGACATACTATATATTAAATTTGATTAATTGTCTCGTATCTCACACCTTTAATTCTTCTTTTTTTTTAGATTTTCCTACAGTTTTTTTCCTGATGTAAAGACTAAAAATAGTCTTTCATGAAAATATTCATGTACTAATATATATGTATATATATTTTTAATGTTCTAGTGTTTACGTCAAAGATGTCTACGAAGTGAAAATTGATCCGGAAGTCCAAAAAAAGCCCTTCAAAGAAACAGCAATTTTTGACTGCATCGTAAATTTCCATTTGTATGTTACAGCGCAACATAACGTGATTTGGTTTAGGGTAAGATCACACCTATACTAAAAACCAGTTAGACTTGATTCACCAAGAAAATTATTTCTAAAGATTATTTGCCCGATGTCAGTGCTAGTGAAATAGTACAAACATACATTCCGTAACCCTTTTGGGCTAAGAAGAGAGGGCATATCTCCATATTTGTCTTTCCTTACAAATAGATCTCGCCTCGCTCACATCCATGAATCTTCTCATTCATTCTGCTCTTAGTTTCTTTATTCTTACTTTTCTATCATTTTTTTACTATATCTTTCCATTTATTCCTCATTCTACCTCTTTCTTACTTTGCATTTAGTTCAGATTTTTGTTTTTAAAAATCATTCACAACTCATTCTTTCTGTTGCCAAACTCTATGAAGATTCCTTTCTCTATTCGACTTATAACGCTCATCTAACAAACTGTTATCGCTTATCTGATCATTGTGTCTTCTATCATACGTGTACATTAGTATTCTGCCCTCATAAGCAAAAACGCAGCTAATGGCAAAAGTTAAGTTTTGAGAAAACTGTATCTTTTTTTGTTTTTCATTGCTGCTTAAAAATGTCGTGATTCGTAAACAAAAAAGCAGTAAAATGTGATTCATAAACAAAAACGTAACAAACGCATAGGCACCTGCTGACTTTTTGCTTATGAATCACAGTTTGCTGCTTTTTTGTTTAGAAATACCTAGCATTTAAGATTAAAGAAGACATTATGTCGATTTTTGTATTGAAATAAATGGTTTACTGTATTTATTTTATGGATTATGGTTCAGAATTTGATATGGAATATTGCATCATACTTCGTTAAATTTCTGATTTTTTTCCGTTAGCTGCGTTTTTGCTTATGAGGGCAGTATTACCAGATATTCTATGCAAAACTTTTTTCAGCATTTATTCTTTTCATAACACACCCTGTTAATATCCAGCCTTCGCTTATGTACATCAAAATGGGCATTAGCACTTGTGAAAATGTAATTAAAATTGAAAACAAGTTTAAACTTTATTTCAAGATATAAATTTAAGTCATAATCAAATAAAATGTATATTTTAATATGACTTATAAAATATTTTTTTATTTCAAGCAAAAAATCTTAATTTTTATCATTAAAAGTTAATGTAGTAAACAAAATACCTTAATTATTGTATCAAAATAAATATTTTTCATCAATTTTGAGTCATTTATTTATTTATACACAAAATAAACGATAATTAAGTGATTTTTTTACACATTACAGTAAAAAAATATAAAACAAAATACATTTTCTATAAAAAAATTGCAATTCGGGATACACATATCTTTCAAAATACGAGTAATGAAAGTACTAATGTATAGTAAACATGAATGGGGAAAATAATCAAGTAGAATTTAATAAATTCAATTATATTAAATATTTAATTAATTTAATTTAATTAATTAATTAAATTAATTAATTAAATAAATTAATTAATTAAATTAATTAATTAAATTAAATTTAATTAAATTTCATTTAATTAAATTTAATGAAATTGAATTACATTAAATTAAATTAAATTAAATTAAATTAGATTAAATAAAATTAAATAAAATTAAATAAAATTAAATAAAATTAAATTAAATTAAATTAAATTAAATTAAATTAAATTGAATTGAATTAAATTAAATTAAATTAAATTAAATTAAATTAAATTAAATTAAATCAAATTAAATTAAATTAAATTTATTAATCAATTAATTAATTAATCAATTAATTAATTAATGTAGTTAATTAATTAATTAATTAATTTGATTAATTAATTAATCAAATTCAATCATTGTAAGGAAACTTTATTTATTAAACACTTTTATTGCAAATACAATCTGGCGGGCTTATTGCCAGGCGGCAATCTCTACTAACCAACCAGACAAAAGTAAATGAACAAGTTACTTAGTCGCATAAATAATTCAAATGACTATCCATCCCCACGAAATCCATAAACACATACGTGAGCATATGCTCACAAACCCCACGAAGACGGACAATTACCCGAACATTGTATATGTGTTTAAAATACTTAAATAATGGGCTTTCAGGATGAATGACGAGTAGAAAGGATTTATGTGAGCTCGTGAGTGTGGGTCTCTTCTTGTTGTTTTAATTTTGGATGTTTTTGTATTTGTGTTTTTCTTTTTTTCTTCTTTTTTTTTTTGTTTTGAATTTGTTTTGATTTTTATTCTTATGATTGTGTGCGGTTTATTGTGGGATGAATATTTTTAGTCTTTCTGGAGTGATAATGTGTGAGGAGTTGAGTTTCGCAAGATGTTTCCAGTTGTAGTTGAGTGTCACTGTTTGTCAGGTTGATGAGAGCGTGCAACGGGGTTTTTTTGTGTTATCAAAAATCGGAAAGAAGTATCGATTTATTCTTTCATGCTAAATATCCTCAGTGAGATACAGGCAAAAGCCTAGTTTACTGGGGATACGACAAATGAAAGGCAACAAACCCAGATCCATTAAAATTATACGTCCAAATCAAATTACCTGTTGTTTTTTCTCAAATTGTGTATATTTCTTGTCATGTGTAATAATAAATAAATAAAATAAATAAAAATAAATTTAGTTTAGTATGGTAACTCGACCAATATTCTCCTTTATGGAGAGCTACATCACACTCGGAAATGACAACTCGACGTGCTATTGCTGGCAAGACTTTGCGTGTTCGTGTAAGGAACACCACAATCCGAGAGGTCTGTAAGGTCCAAGATGTGGTCAGATGGGGACGACAGCGTCGACGATACTGGTACCAGCATCTACAGAGAATGAATTCCACAAGACATGGATGTGGAGTGTTTCCAAAAGTTGACAATAAATATTTCCCACCAAGATTCCACCATGTCAGTATTGCCCACCAAGATTCCTTCATCGCCCACAAGTGGGCGATATTGTCCAGTTTGGGAACCTATGGTTTATAGGTTGAATTGCTTACAAAAGTATTTACTAGATGTCAGTAATATGTACAAAAATCAAGAGACTATAGTTTATAGGTTGAATTGCTTAAAAAACTATTAACTAGATGTCAGTAATATGTACAAAAATCAGACTATAGTTTATAGGTTGAATTGCTTACAAAAGTATTTACTAGATGTCAGTAATATGTACAAAAATCAGGAGACTATAGTTCATAGGTTGAATTGCTTACAAAACTATTTACTACAATAGATGTCAGTAATATGTACTTTTTTAGAAGAGGTATCGATCACGTGAAAACACAGGACCGAAACTCAACGCAAATCTTATTTATCATGTTAAAACACGGAATCGGGATACAAAGTGTTTAACATGTCTGCATTATAAATGTAGAAATTCTGTGAAAATATTAAAATTATTTTTATGCTCGTATTATCCTACAATATGAATTATTCTTTTTGAATGTATTAAATTGTTTTTTTTTCTTCCGACAGAATGCCGAACTTTTCGTCTTCGAAAAACACCGCGAGTATTATTCAGAAGAAAAGACATTTCGAGTGGAAAAGGCTGTTGATGAATCGGACGATGGAATGTTCCAGTGTTTCGTCACCGACATGTTTGGTGATTCCTCGTCAGCTAGCTCACAGCTCATTCTCCTCGGTAAGTTCAAATTCCTTACTTCTTTCCTCGTCAATTATAATAAACTGTCATTTATCACAGCATATTTCGTTATATAACATTTTTACACATTTCGTTATATAACTTACCAAGCTTATTGCTCAAAAAAATCTAACCTTCTTTGAATATCAATCTCTATGACCTTAGCTGGCAAGACGCTTATCTTCAAAACCGGGAGTTACGGGATCAATTCCCATTGAAACCTGAATTTTAAAAAAAAAGGATTCCAGTCCGTTTTTCCTTTAAGGCATATTGGACATATTTCTGTTTAAACAACCACATGCCAATAAGTCCATCAAATTATCCTGTAAATGACAACTTTCATCCTAAAATATTTGATGTGTTTGATTAACCCTGAGAGATCGGCGCACTGCTATAGCAGTGGAAGAAATTTGTTCTACCTTTGTATTCTAAATGAATATCATTCATTTAGAATACAAGGGTACATATTCTAAAATATATTTATGTTGTAAAAATATATTTTTTTTGTTGTTTAAAATAAATATTTATCACGAACGTCCGAATCGCAAATATATCTCAGCACTAGATAGACAATTATATTTTTTTCTCGTAGCGCTCTCAGGGTTAAATAAATAGTTTATGCTGAGATGAAAGAAAAAAAAAGAAAATTCCACATACTCACGTATTTTTTATGGGC
The DNA here is from genome assembly GCA_949825065.1 of Odontocerum albicorne. Classification (NCBI taxonomy): domain Eukaryota; kingdom Metazoa; phylum Arthropoda; class Insecta; order Trichoptera; family Odontoceridae; genus Odontocerum; species Odontocerum albicorne. The sequence continues at coordinate 5,106,942 of OX463843.1, forward strand.
ATGTAACTCTTATAAAGCCTTAGTCTCCTCCAACGTGTTCCATCACGTTGTAGGAACTACGGTCGTCCCTGAATATTGTCAACACGCACGGTCAACGACCGACGAAACGACCTTCGGATATGTCCAAAGGTCGCATACCAGAACATTGATATTGTTTACCCGCAAATACTATTTACGATACATTCCACAGTAGAAAGAGAACGCATCGCGCTGTTCACCGTTTTCGCCAACAAATTATCTACCCACAATATTATTCGCGACGTCTGCGACCATCTCTGCACGCACAGGAGTGAGATAAAAATATATTGCGGGCGCACTCACGCGCCCCGTTCTGAATATGTATAAATACCTACTTACCGATAAATAAAGAATCATTAATCATTTGACCATTCATCACTGTTTACTATTCATTGATTATTCACTCTCACTTTCCGCATTGCTAATCGACGTATTTTATTTTAAATACCAAACAATCAAAATCATCAGCGCGTCCAACAAGGACATTCGCTAAAACGTGTTCCATCCCTTCAGCTCTCCACTTTGAGATAGTATCCTCTAGTTGCCGTCTCAGTCTACTCAGTGACTTCCGATGGCCGTACAAATCTTGTTAAGCCTTAGCTTCTTTCAAAGGTTTCCATCACATGCACTATCTATCTAGCCCTTCACGTTGAAATATTGTCATCTAGCCATTGTCTTAATCTACTTACTGACTTCCGACGGCCAGTCAACTCTTGCTGAGCCTTAACCTCCTCTAGACTGTGTCATTATGTTGTCTATCGCTCCAGTGTTGTTCTCTAGCCCCTTTCTTGATCTACTCAGTGACTACTGATGGTCGTATAAATCTTATTAAGCCTTAGTCTCCTCCAGAAGGTTCCATCACGTCCTCTATATCTCCAGTCCTCCACTTTAAGACATTGTCCTCTAGCCGCTGTCTCGATATACCCAGTGACTTCCAATGGTCGTTCAACTATTGTAGAGGCTAAATCTCCTCCAGATCGTTCCATTAGTTTGGTTTAGTTCGATCCCACCATCACCCACGTTGTTATGGGGGACAAAATAAGTCCTCATACAGCATGATCTACACTAAAATATCGAAATCTTATTTATTTTTTTATGAGCGCGATGATACATAGTGGCGAAGAAGAAACTGCTCAAAAGGGACTCCTTATTCAGTAGTGACACGCCTGAAAGTGAAAAGTATACTAGTGACGATGAAAGGTCCGACATCATGGGTGAAAAAAAAATTACTCGCAGTGCAGACACTAGGCAGGATTGAATAATCAAAATAGGGGTCATCTCTAGCAAAGGGCGATGGCGGATGTTACCTGTACTCGTGGGTTAACACTCACAGGTTAACACTCAGTCAAGGATAATCGCGGAGCGACACTAGGCCTCCAGATCCAACGAAACTAGCCCCGTTAATACCGGGCAATAACCAATAGCACCCACCCGTTGACCGCCGATCAGCATCCTCTTAATAACTGAGAACCAACCTTTGTGGACCCAGCTCCTAGCTGCATAACACACAATTTCCAAAAATACTGTACTATGGTAGTGTTTGCTCGTACGGAACAGTAATGGTTTATCAGGTATAAGTCAGCTGATTTAGACCGTTTATCTTGTGTGGAGTGAAATTATTGTGAACATCTGAAAAGCTTATCACGATTTTCTGTTTCCGAAATAAGTTCATTTGGTTATCTTGATTTCTGGGTCGTCTCAAATTTCTAGTTCTTCTACATCGTTTTTTTATAAATCTTTAATCATTCAATCTTTCTACTAAACCAGAACATCCCAATGCTGCTTTTTTTCATCTTATTCTCTGTATATTTTTAAATCTGCATTCTTTCCTAATGTCCTCATTCCTTTTTTTGTCACACCTTATATTTTCGCACACTCTAGACCAGGGGTCGGCAGACTTTCTAGTGAGATGAGCCAAATATTAAGTAAACACAATCTCAAAATTTTCATAGAGCCGCAACATAAATTTTCAACGTTGCCATGTTCATTTTAATGACGAAAAAAAAAACGAGATAAAATCAATTTTTTTATTTAAAACTCAAATTCACAATTCGCAAGCGTATTTTCAAGATTTTTTTCTTCAGCATTTGCAATATTTTCTCCACGAGTTTGTCCCTTGAGTGGCGGCAGTCCTAAAAGTTCTTCTTTGGGATCTTGTGCCGACATATATCGCACAAAAAGTAGGTTATTTTCTACAGCATTCGCAATATCTTCCCCACGAGTTTGTCCCTTGAGTGGCGGCAGTCCTAAAAGTTCTTCTTTGGGATCTTGTGCCGACATATATCGCAAAAAAAGTAGGTTTTTTTTCTACAGCATTCGCAATATCTTCTCCACGAGTTTGTCCCTTGAGTGGCGGCAGTCCTAAAAGTTCTTCTTTGGGATCTTGTGCCGACATATATCGCACAAAAAGTAGGGTTTTTTTCTACAGCATTCGCAATATCTTCTCCACGAGTTTGTCTCTTGAGGGGCGGCAGTCCTAGAAGTTCTTCTTGGGATCTTGGGCCGACATATATCGCACAAAGAGTGATACTTGTGCTGTGTCACTTATGTCACATGACTCATCGATTGCAATTGATATTGCAGATGTCAACTTAATATATCGACTCTGTTACATTCAAAGACATTTTGTCAGTTCTGGTGCGAACACGCAGGTAGAGAATATGCATTGCGGTTGTGCCGTTTGTGTTCGGTCGGCGGCCGTGTTCATGCTCTTCTGATGAGGCTGCGGAGTGAAGATGAAGCTGGAGCTGAAGAGTCGCAAATGCCCATGAAAAGAGCAGCAAGCAGCTCGGGAGCCGCGGTTTGCCGACCCCTAGTCTATGCAGACCATAGTGTATAATCATAAAGTTTTCGTTAACCATTCCCTTACGGTGATAAAAATAATACGCGTGCTCCGGTGTTGGGTAGTGAGTACGCAATAAAAAATTAGCGATTTTAAATCGGAAAAATAAGAACATTCATAGATAATCCCCTTAATTGATTATAATTGAAGTTAAAAATTATAAAAATTGAGATTTATTTGCTGAAAACATTAAAAAAACCATCTGAAAACATTATAAAACGCTCACGGAACGGGCGTACGTCTAACCTATTTGCAAGCCTAGAGGCTACTAGTGGCGCGGAACGTCAGTCGCATACCCCGGCGCTTACGCCTTTGCTTGCGACGTTGAGACAATTCAGGTTCTCGCAATTCAGTCTAGTATGCAAGAGTGAGATGCGAATATAGTGTCGCGCTTCCCGCATACTCTTCACCTATCGTCAAGACGAGGCACTCGCAGCGTTTAAATGCGAATTTGTTTTCGATCTTTACAAAACTCCTCGATGTAGTCGATCAATTCTGATTATTATTAATATTATTTTTTAAATCAATGCGTAAATATATAATGGAGGAATACCTAAAATCTTAACCTTGTATTTATTATATTTATAGAGATATTGATGGTTATTAGAAGCAACGTGTAGAAGATACCCAACACAGGGAAGGAAAGGTTAAACTAGCTTATTAGATATACAACATAGTTTATTCAATCTTTAAATAAACCAAAACATGTATTTTTTGGAATAGATTCTTTTTGCATATAACAATAAAATCGAATACTTGTTGGTGCTAAGTCAAGTGCCTTTTCGTGTTATAATTGAGATGCATAACTAAGCGGGAATGTATCGGACATCCTGTGCTGGTCCCTTCGAATGACACAGCCTAGTATTCAAGGGCATAAGAATACCTGACTTCGGTCATATCTTTTTTTCAAAAAGAGCAAAATAATGCGTGACGTGCTCCGATCGTCTGACTTCAATGTGCCATCGGATTCAGTACAACAGTGTGACCGGAGAGTTTGCTGGTTTACATCGGCTCACTTACTTAAAAAGAAAAAATCCACGGCACTTGATGTTGGAATGGCGAGGGGATCCTCGACTGTGAGGCTCAGCAACAAAGGTATTGTAATATCACATCAAAAGCGCTAATACGAGTACATAAAGGCTTTAGAATAACGCCGAAAATATCTCATAAAACACATTTATTAATCTTTTACTTTTTACAGATGCTCCTCCGAAAGTAAGTGAAATGTTTCTGCAGACACCAATTCAAAGGTGTGATATGTCAACAATAATATGTAAAGGCAAAGGTTATCCATTTTACGAATTTCAATGGATGAAAAACCTTCAACTTTTGGATAATACAAACAGGTTTGTTAAATTTTTCTCTGCCTATAAATATATATAAGAGCAGTGTTTTTATTTGCGGTGGAGCGCAGTGGAGCGGCGCTCCACCACCTTTTTTACGGTATACAAAAAGCTTGACTAGAAGTGAGCTCTGGCACCTTTTTTCTTTAAAAAAGCACTGTACAAGAGTATGTACGAGTATATATTATAGTAGATATAAATTCTTATAGCACTGTTAAGCAAAGAAAAATAGCGCTACATAAAATACTGCAGGAAATTAAACCTGTCGATTGTCTAAGAATTTTTATTTCCTGGCCATCAAAATTTGAGGCTTACTTTGTCAAGACTGTGCCCTCACTGAAATGCAACAATTAGTTCACAATAGGTCAATACAGGCAAAAGCGTATTTCGTCGATATGATGGTTGACATTCATAATCGACTACAAGGGATCGTATCGTAAAAATTAAATTATTTTCAATTTTATTTTAGGGTTTCAATTACCACTCAGCAAATGAACAATGGATCTTTAATCTCATCGCTTGTCATAACTGACACCATCGCTGAAGACCTTGGAAGTTACAGATGCATAGCTCAAAACCGTGCCGGAAGTGATTACTTAGAACTCACGTTAAATTTTTATGGTAAGTGATAATTAGAATCTTTATAATCATCTTCATTAAGAATTGGTTTTCTTTAAAGCTTTGTAACCAAGTGATCCACTTCACAGGTGAGGTACTTCATTTGGAAGCACCTGTGGCTTAGTTAGTAAGACGCTTGACTTCCACAAAGGGTTTCAGGTTCAATTACTCATGGTACCCAAAACAAATATTAAAATGATTCCTAATATAATATAATATAATAATGTTCATCTAGTGACAATATTATGCTAGACTTACATCAGTGCTGTTACTTCTTCACGTACGGGGTTCTATTGTCAACACGTTCGATCAGCATGTCTTCTTGTGGAGTAACTATTTTACATTTATACATCACATATTTTCGAGTATACTTGTTATAACATGTATTACGAGGGTGGTCCCAGAAGCACAAAATTGTATTGGATGACCGTCGATTGAAAGTGCGCAAGCTAGCAGACATGGTAGGCATTTCAAAAAGTGCTGTACATCGCATATTGACTAAAAATTTGGACATGAGAAAGCTGTGCGCAAGATGGGTGCCGCGTTTACTCACAATGGAACTAAAACAGCATCGTGAGGAGGTTTTTAATCGAGTGTTTGGCGATGTTTCACAGCAATAAAGCCGAGTTTTTGCGTCGATTCATAACCATGGATGAAACATGGGTCCATCACTTTACACCTGAGACGAAGGAATAGTCAAAACAATGGACTGAAAGGGGAGAATCGGCTCCAAAAAAGGCGAAGACAGTTCCATCTGCAGGCAAGGTCATGGCGTCAGTTTTTTGGGATGCGCGTGGGATAATTCTCATTGATTATCTTCAAAAAGGAAAAACAATCAATGGCGAGTATTATGAAAACTTATTGCAGCGTTTGAGTGATGAAATCAAGCAAAAACGGCCGCATTTGGCGAAAAAGAAAGTGTCGTTTCATCAAGACAATGCACCAGTTCACACATCCGTTATCGCGGTGGCCAAAATCAATGAATTAAAGTTCGAATTACTTCCTCACGCACCCTACTCGCCAGATTTAGCCCCCTCGGATTATTTTCTTTTTCCAAACTTGCAAAAATGGCTCGGTGGTAAAAGATTTGCCAACAATGATCTGGTGGAATCTGCGGTTGATGGCTATTTTGAGGCGATCGACGGTTCTCACTATAAACAGGGTATCGCAGCTATTGAACATCGCTGGGAAAAGTGTGTCGAGCTGAAAGGAGACTATGTTGAGAAATAAAAGTATTTTTTCCCAATTTTTTTGTATTTTCTATGTTAGGTCGGGTACTTTTGGGACTACCCTCGTATATTGGTTGAAAATTTAAACTAAGACAGTGTTTTTCAAATAGTGGCCCTCAGAACTGTGTAAGTCCATGAATAATATGTTACTGGGCCGCGTTACTAAACTTATATAAAATTATACATTAAAAATGCTTTATTTATTATTAACTTAACTTGAATCCCGACATTAGCCAATATCGAGAAAATGTGACTTTTTTAAATACACTAAAAATGTATCCGACGCCGTTGCGCGTGCCAGTATTGCTTCCTGAGGTTGTGTGGATGTGGAAGAGGCTAATTATATGTGTCGAGTTAGGGAAATATGGCGGTGTATCCTCTCTGCCTACCCCAATAGGGAAATGGCGTGATAGTATGTTTATATGTATGTTATTAATTTTATCATTTTATTTTAATTACCATAGTAGTATAGTTCATATAAAAATTTATTACAGTTCATATAAAAATTCTATTTTTTTTTCATTTCACAAGAATACAAATAAGCGACGGATTAGTATATTTAAAATAATAATTTTGAGAGCACTGATCTAAGACAAAAAAAAACAGATGCGTGTGACTCTCGCGCGGTAGAAGTGAAACTTCTTAGCTCCTAAGAAAAGTTGATTTTATGCATTGCTTTTTTTCCATTTGTTAACGATTTTTATTATTTTTTTTTTAATTAAATTCTAATATAATACGCAAGCGTTTATTGATTGACTTATGTTATGCTACGTATACACACAGTACACGCGGCGCATGCGCGTAGCTTGTTTGTGATATATTATGAATTTAAATTAAAAAATATTTTTAATTAAAAATAATTAAATTAATTAAATAACTTCAATTTTAAATTTATAAAATTTCAATTTATTATTTTATTTAATTTTAATAAATTTTTATTTAATTTATTAATTCACTTATTTTTATTTTATTTAAATTCATTCATTGAATGATTTTATTTATTTAATATAATTTAATTTTAATTAATTTTATTTTATTTATTTTATTTTTATATAATTTTAATTTATTTTATTTAATTTTTTATTTTTTTAATAATTTTTTTTAATTTAATTTAATTTTATTTAATTTTAATATCATTCCTTCACTCAAAATAGGTGAAGCATTTCACTTTTCATGACGTTCAGCCCAATTTGCCCCACCGCACCTATAGAAGTTTCACTTCAAAAAAAATAATATTGTTTTACAGTTAACTATTTTACAAAGCATTTCATTAATTCTAGTTAATTTTTTTAATTTATAACACTCCTCCTATATGTTTTGAGACTTCAGCGAATCTTTGTATCAGTTATATTTATAAGGTATTTAGTGTTGTATCTCGGGATTTGGCTTATTTTATCTTCAGGGCTTGTTTGAAACAAGTCCTGAAGATAAATACTGTAACGTTTTCGAAACGTCAGCATCATCAGTTTGGGGGGGAGGGGGGCGATGCACCTTAACACAAAAACACATATTGCAGGTTTAACAAAAATTGATTATAAAAATTATTAGTAAACTTCCTGCCCGGTATCCCACAGTGGAGCTCTTCAGGGAGTATCGGGTCCTGAACTTAGCCAATTTACATCTCAAATCTATTCTCTGGTACTATCAACGAGAGGAAAGGAAGATGCTGACTCAGCAGAGACACATGATACGCATGGCAACTGATCAAATGTTCATCATCCCTAGAGTTAAAACATCATTTGCCATATAATGGGGTGCCGACTTCAATAAAAGTAAAGGGAGGAAAACCATTTAGGTAGTCGATCGGAGCGTGGTTGTTATTGCAACAGGAATTTGAGTATTTGGGCTTGCAAGAGGAATGACATGTGGAAAAGATTTGTGTGAGCTCTTGAGTGTGGTGTTTTTTTATTGTTTTATATTTGTATTAATATTTTTGTGATTATGTGCGGTACATTGTAGGATGAGGGTGAATGATTTTGGTTTATCTGTAGTGATGAAGTGTGAAAAGTTTGATTTCGCGTGATGTATACATGTGTAATTGAGTGTCACTGTTTGTCAGCTTGATGAGAATGTGCAACGGGGTTTTATATAATCCAAAATTGGAAAGAAGCACCGATTATTTTTTTCATACTATATGTCCTCAGTGAGATACAGGCAAAAGCCTGGTTTACTGGGGACTCGACAAATGAAAGGCAACAAACCCAGATCCATTACAATTGTGTGTCCAAATTAAATAACCTGTTGTTTTTTCATAAATGGTGTATATTTCTTGTCATGTGTAAAATAAATAAATAAGCCAAACTGTGCCGTTCAACACTCTAATAGACCTCATACATCTGAGCTGTCTTCCAAGTTAACTATATCTTTATAATTTTACTCAAATTTTAGAAGCTGATGACACTTGATATATATAGTATATTTTAATTTCAGCGTCTGCAAATAATACTGAAACTAATGGACCTGTTGAGTGTACACCCAAAACTACATCAGGTGAGTTATATTTCATGATTAAATTTATTTAGCATTTAAATCATTTAGGAAATAAAATAATTAAATTATGAGTACAGTCTGAGAAGTAAATAGTATGAGAGGTGTAAACATCTGAGAAAAAAAAATGCAAAATCAAAAGTCATGACAGTTCAGCTCGATCCCATCCCCACCCACAATGTTATTGGTGACAAAATTGCTTAGAGACCGAGCTCTGAGATTTAGCACCTTGCCAAAGTAAAACATGGTCTTCAGTTGTTCTGGACTTACAGTTCAATTCGATTCAAAGGAAGACCAAAGAACTCCTGGAGGACTCAATTCTCCAAAATCCTGCAGAGAAACGGCCTAGATGAAAGCAACACCCAGAACCGAAGAATATACAGCCTGAGAACGAGAAGAGCCGACCCCAACAACCTACCTAGAGACAATGAGTTGGGACAGTGCCAGGAGGAAGAAGAATTTTAATTCGATCCCACCATCACCCATGTTGTTATTGGGGACAAATTGCTTAGATCTGGCACTTTGGTCAAAGTAATACATGATCTTTAGTAATGCTGGACTTGTTGAAGTTCAGTACGATATCGCTATCACCTAGATTGTTATTGAGGTCAAAATTACTTTGACATCGAGCTTTGAGATCTGACACATTGGCCAAAGTTGGACAGGGTCTTTTGTAATGCTGTGCCTGTTGCAGTTTATTTCAATCCCTCCCCATCCCATAACGCTGTTATTGGGGGCAAATTGCTTAGAGGTTGAGCTCTAAGATCTGACACCTCTGCCAAAGTAAGACAGGGTCTTCTGTAATGCTGTACCTGTTACAGTTCATTTCAATCCCTCCCCATCCCATAACGCTGTTATTGGGGACAAATTACTTAGAGGTTGAGCTCTGAGATCTGACACCTCTGCCAAAGTTGGACAGGGTCTTTTGTAATGCTGTGCCTGTTGCAGTTTATTTCAATCCCTCCTCATCCCATAACGCTGTTATTGGGGGCAAATTGCTTAGAGGTTGAGCTCTAAGATCTGACACCTCTGCCACAGTAAGACAGGGTCTTCTGTAATGCTGGACCTGTTACAGTTCATTTCAATCCCTCCCCATCCCATAACGCTGTTATTGGGGACAAATTGCTTAGAGGTTGACCTCTAAGATCTGACACCTCTACCAAAGTAAGAGAGGGTCTTCTGTAATGCTGTACCTGTTACAGTTCATTTCAATCTCTCCCCATCCCCCCACGCTGTTATTGGGGACAAATTGCTTAGAAGTTGAGATCTAAGACGATATCAGCCGAAGTAAGACAGGGTCTTCTGTAAGGCAGAACTTGTTACAGTTCATTTCTATCCCACCTCCATCCACGCATCTCGGACAAAGTAAGTTCCCCATGTAGAGCGATGTACACTACAAAATCCAAAACTTCTTTTTTCATTATAAGCACAAAGTCACTAAGGCCGAGGCCACACCAAAGTGCTTCGTTAGGTGCTAAGCTAGGTTTTACGTGACTCATATACTAGGTGACTTCATGTTTGGCCACACCAAAGTGCTTCGCACAAATTCATTTGACATTTGGGAGTGGTTGAGTCAACAAACGATGCCACTCTCAAAACTAACCAATTTTATTACAACTTGCCATCTTTATTTACTTCCTGTGCAACTTTATTCCAAAGTAATTTTATTACAGGTAAGTACATTTTTGTATAATTTGCTCGATGGGTTCGACAAAGGCTCCCTTTTATACACAACTGTTATTAAAACTTCCGCCATCTAGTAAAATCACTTGGTGACACAATAAAATTAATCGACACGTCTGTTTGCTAGGAGATTCACTCGATGACTAATCGTCATGTAGTGTGTCGCGAAGCGTGGTCATTGCGATAGAAAGGGGTGCGTTGGCTCGCTAGAATATGTCGCCTAACTCGCAGTGTAGCTCTAAGCATCAAGTGAGGCTCCTACCTGTGTGGCCGAGGCCTTAGTGACGACTTGACATCACTTAGTGACGACTTAATGTCACTTAGTGACAGACAAATGAATGAAGAACGACTAACAACACAAAAGAAAATTTCAAACATGAGTGGAAGGCGTGGTAGAGGAAGGCCAAGGAAAGTATGATTGAATCAAGTGAATGATATTTTGAAAGAAATAAAAGTATGAGAAAGTGTATGGATGTGGAAGGGGCGTAATATATGTGTCGAGATAGGAATATCTGGCATTCTGTCCTCTCTGCCTATCTGAAGAGGGAAATGGTGCGAAGGGATGTATGTATTGGGTGTTAACATAAGTTGCGTCCGTTTTTTTCCAATTTAAAAATGAGCACCAAAAGTTTAACAAAATGGTAAATGTTATACGTCATTCGAAAGAAAATTTTCTGCTCTACAAGATATTGTGTTTGCTTTTACGTTACATATATTATTTCATTTGATTACAAGCCTTCAAACTGGAATGGCAAGTAGACGAAAGTGAGCATTTTCGACATCTCTCTCTGTTCGCGTTCAATCGAGGGAATAAAGCTGCCAAAGCTGCTCGCGATATTTGCGAAGTATACGGTGAAGATGCTATGAATGAAAGGACAGCTCGTCGATGATTTTTGCGTTTCAAAGATGGTAATTTCGACCTGAAAGACATGGAGCGTTTTGGATGACCAGTGGACTTCGATGAGGACCGCTTAAACCGTATTTTTCATGAATACTCGTCTACTTGCCATTCTATTTTGAAGGCTTGTAATCAAATAAAATAATATATGTAACGTAAAAGCAAACACAATTCTTGTAGAGCAGAAATTCTTGTAGAAACATTTACCATTTTGTTTTACTTTTGGTGCTCATTTTTAAATTTAAAAAAAAACGGGCACAACTTATGTTAACAGCTAATGTATTATAAGTATTCTTCAAATAAGTTATTAATAAAAGATGAGAAATGTCATCACAATGAAATGTGATAATCGATTTGTATAAAAAAGATTTTTTTTTAAATGAAAATAACTTATAATTAATATTTATTCCACTCTTTGTAACGGTATAACCCTACCGGTTTGAAAGACATATATGTATAACCATACACCGTTACAAAAAGTGGAATAAACAGTGTTTGATAAAACAAATTACAATGTCTTTAAACCTACACAATGTTAATGTCTTAACTATAAACAATATATTAAAATTAATGGCTTTCACACAGGTGACATTACTAATTCAATTATTTTCTTTTAGACCTTCCATGGGTTATTATACTTCCCAATTCTACTGTTACTGAAGAGGGTGGAACGATTATTCTCAATTGCGAGATCGAAGATAATCGCAAATACAAACAGGCGCATATCAACACGTATAAAGAAGAAATAAACATTAAACTGGTGTCATACCCCGGGTAAGTTATTATTTTATTTTTTGTTGTACGTGTATTTTTCTCGTCATATCCGCACTGGTAAGGCAAAGTCAGTTTAGTTCCAATGGATGAAAATGGATCTACCAGTTAAATCAGTGGTTTGCAAGCTTTTTCATTTCACAGAGTCCTCAGTTTACCAATATTTTTCCACTGCGCCCTTCTTCTTCTTCTTAAACTTTCTGTAGACTCAAGAATATGTTACTACAGGATTATCCTCTAGTGATGCTGAGCTCCAGCTATCTCTCCATCGTTTCGGGAGTCTCCCTGGCGGACGCCGTCCATCCGGCACCCCATGCAGAGCTATGTATGGAATTCATTCTCTGTACATGTTGGTACCAGTATCGTCGACGCTGTCGTCCCCCTCTAATCCCATCTTGGACCTCAAAGACCTCTCGGATTGTGATGTTCCTAACACGATCACGCAAAGTCTTCCCAGCAATAGCGCGTAGAGTTCTCATTTCTGTTGTCCTTAGCATACTTTTGTCCTGACAGTGTCCGCCCTCGCTTCGATGTCATATATCAGGATAGATCTCACACAGATCTTATAAATGCGTACCTTTCTATCTGTTCTCATATCTTTATTTCTCCATATGACATCTCTCAGGCAGCCTGCCACAACTGCAGCTTTATCTACCTCAGGCCTTACTTCTCTGGGGAGGTCATAAGAGCTGAGCAGTACACTGCCAAGATATCTGAACTGAAAAAAATTATTAAAAAAAAAAACGCTCAATTTGAAAGACCCTCTATATGCAGATTTTGACCAGAACAAATTTGTGAAATGATTGTCTTGTTATTGAAATGCTTGTCTGGTTCACTTCCTAGTTAGTCGGAAGAGGTTATACTCCATACAAAAAAAGTGTAAAATTTATTAGTTTAAGTGTTTTTGAATTTGTTTCAGATGGATCAAGAGTGCTAAGTCTGATATTAAAATATTCAAAGCGGAAAAGTCAGATATGCAAATTAATAGATGCCTAAATAAAAAATACTATGGAAAGTTCATGCTGCCACCTAAAATATCTGTCGAAGCAAATTCAAATTCTGCAATGATAAAATTTTACTCTGATTTAAAAAGCCGGTTCAATTATATCAGCTGGCATCACGAAAAGGTTAACCAATCCCAGTTCAGTAATACTTCTATAAAATATCAAATTGAAATAGGTGAGTTTCATTTCTTATACTTCAATAACATATATCAAATTGAAATAGGTGAGTTTCATTTCTTATACTTCAATAACATATATAACATATATCAAATTGAAATAGGTGAGTTTCATTTCTTATACTTCAATAACATATATAACATATATCAAATTGAAATAGGTGAGTTTCATTTCTTATACTCGTACTTCACTAACATATATCAAATTGAAATAGGTGAGTTTCATTTCTTATACTTCAATAACATATATAACATATATCAAATTGAAATAGGTGAGTTTCATTTCTTATACTTCAATAACATATATAACATATATCAAATTGAAATAGGTGAGTTTCATTTCTTATACTTCAATAACATATATAACATATATCAAATTGAAATAGGTGAGTTTCATTTCTTATACTCGTACTTCAATAACATATATCAAATTGAAATAGGTGAGTTTCATTTCTTATACTTCAATAACATATATAACATATATCAAATTGAAATAGGTGAGTTTCATTTCTTATACTTCAATAACATATATAACATATATCAAATTGAAATAGGTGAGTTTCATTTCTTATACTTCAATAACATATATAATGAACATTTTCTTTTGTAATTTGTCCATAGAGAAAGCATTTGTTGTTATTTATTTTTTTTGTACTTATACTCAAGAAAATGTAGCATAATCCCTGTGACGTTTGAAATGTCATGTCACAAAGGGATGGGTTAAAATAATTTTTTTTTACAAATCGAATGGTTTTTTTATAAATCGATAAATTGTTTTTCTCTAAACTGACGTTTTAATTCCTAATTTTCATTATACTGACTTTATAATGTATTGCACGATTTGTATCTATCTTGTAATAGGCCAAGATCCACTATGAATTAATACTAATTACGAACATTTAATTTTATGTTTAAAAAAAATCAAAAATTCAATTATCGTATACCCCACCCCATCCCTAGTCAATGCGGACTAACGTAGTGACTTTTGACGATCGTCGCCAAATATTATTTGATTTTAACAAATTGACATATTCTTGCTAATTTGTAATTAGATGTCATTATTGTTAGTTTTATGTAATGTACTCGTATTTACCTAAATAACTAGCTATTTATTAGAATCGAGGCTTATATTAAAGTTGATAAAATGATTAAAATTATTGAACATCGTTACAAGGTTGTATTGGGGCATATTTGTGAAACGTCACAGGGAGCACACTACATTTTCTTTAGTATAGTGACAAAATTAATATATTATTTATAGTTAACAAATTACAATAAAATTAATAGTTTTCTGTCTTAAATATTTCTTTCCATTAATAAATAATGCAAATTGTCTTAAGTGTATTATAATTTATAGATTGTCTCTGTTAAGTTCATAATTAATCTGTCAATTTACAATGATGATTGTTATTGTATTATACTAAAGAAAATGTAGCATGGTCCCTGTGACATTTCACAAATTTGCCCCAATACAACCTTGTAACGACATTCAATAATTTTAATTATTTTATCAACTTTAATATAAACCTCGATTCTTATGAATAACAAGTTATTTAGGTGAATACATTACATAAAACTAACAATAATGACATATTAACATATCTTGTTAGAAATTAGCAAAAATATGTCGGTTTGTTAAAATCAAATAATATTTGGCGACGTTCGTCAAAAGTCACTACATTAGTCCGCATTGGCTAGGGATGGGGTATACGATAATTGGATGTTCGATTTTTTTATACATAAAATTAAATGTTCGTAATAAGTATTTATTCATAGTGGATCTTGACCTATTTAAAGATAGATACAAATCATACAATATGCTAGAAAGTCAGTATAATGAAAATTAGGAATTAAAACGTCAGTTTAGAGAAAAACAATTTATCGATTTATAAAAAAACCATTAAATTTGTAAAAAAAAACGATTTCACCCCATCCCTTTGAGACATGACATTTCAAATGTCACAGGGACCATGCTACATTTTCTTGAGTATAGTGCTTGGTACATTGTTTGATCATGGAATTAATTTTTTTTCTACTATATAAACAACTTGATCATAAATTTATGACCTTTACAGAAAAAAAAGTAAAGAAACTGTACACAAGGAATTCAAGAACACTTTTGAATATTATTCTAAAATAAATCTTTTGTATCATTTTATTTGAAATAATAAAGATGGTTGCTTTAATCTAAGAAACAAAAGGGATATAATTTAAGAATTAAAATATATTATAGTGAAAAGTTTTATGCCCCGATTCCTTGCAATATTCAATTTATTATTTTCGTCTTTCGACTGTCTCAATTTTTTGATAAATATTTATTTTTTTGTATTACAGAGGCTCAGAAAAACGGTTTACTTATAAACAACGAAAATAACTGGATTCTCATTACAAATTTAATGGAAATGAAAGATTATGAAATTCAATTAATCAATATTAAACCAGTCCGGCAGACTTCTACAGATATAATTCGTTCGTCGAATACTATTGGTATTCCGCGAGATGTTAAAGTTGTCGAAGTGACTTCTACTGATATCGTTGTAAGTTGGAACGCCCCAGAAAATAATAAGGATATTGTTGGATATGGTGTTTGTAAGTATTTAAATATTTATTTATTTTTAAATCTTCTATGATCATGTATTAAGTAAGATAAAAAAGACCACAAGAGAAATGGTTTCTAACATAATAGGTTAGTCAATAAGTTTTGAAAGCGACATCTATGGAGCAGTAGAAAACCAAAATTTCTACGCCATTTTAATATTTCATCTTTCATAAGAACGTACTCAAAATTTCATTTCGATCTGTCAATTCATTCTTTGTTTACAAGCCATTTGAAGTTGACGTGTCAGTGTATTTTTTAACAATGGAAAAATCCGAATATCGTGCAGTGCACCTGCTCACACAGCTCAAAAAAACATCGCGAAAATCAATGAATTGGGGTACGAATTGTTGCAGCATCCATCCTATTCGCCAGATTTAGCTCCCTCTGACTTCTGGATGTTCTCACACCTCAAAAAATTCCTTCGTGGAAAGCATTTTTCATCAAACGAAGAGGTTATAGCCGTCGTAGAGGAGTATTTTGCAGGCCTTCCAGAAAGTCACTTCCGTGATGGGACAACAAAGTTGGAAGATCGTTGGACCAAGTGTATTGATCTTATGGGAGACTATACTGAGCAATAAAAGTGATTTCCCCCCCAAAAAAATGTATTTTCATTTCCGCTTTCAAAACTTTTTGACTAACCTAATATTTTGCATGTAGAACAAATTAATGAAGAAAGATTAATAAACAAATATGTATAAGTATGAATGTGCCATTTCACACCCATCAGATGAAATTATCCCATTAAGGACTCTGTCGTTCAATCTTCTTCTTCTTAGTTTAGGCCTGTTGGCCTGTTATGGTCCTGCATCATTTTTTGCCTCTTGTGTCATCGACTGCCAGCTGTCTTTCCATCTTTTGGGAGGTCGTCCTGGAGGTCTGCTCGCTTGGGAGATACTGTCCCTGGTCATTCTTACGGCTCTCGGTTCCACCATTCTGGATACGTGTTCGTTCCAGCACCTTCTTCTCTGTCGTCCCCATCTGACAATATCTTCAATTTCACACGTACTTCGGATTTCTGTGTTTCGTACTCTATCACGAAGGGTTTTGCCAGCGATACTCCTGAGTACTTTCATTTTGCTGGTTCGAAGGAGATTTTTGGTTCTGGCAGTGTTGTTTAATCAAAGTATACAAAACAATACTTCTGAATTTTGTGTCAAAACTTTTCCAGGGCATTTTTAAACTACTCTTAGTTCAATGTTCCAACACTCATTACACTATTGGGCAGTTTGTTCCAAGATTCCACAACTTAGTCAGCAAAAGAATATTTCCTTGAAATATTGTGGAATTTCATTTTAAAGAGTTTCAACCAATTTTCTCTCAACCGTATGTTATGGTTAAAAGATAGTTATTGAAGGAGTTCTGAGAGTTCTCAATATTAATGATGTATGTGGGACAGACCATATGAAAGCGAGGACTGGGCTTTTAACCCTTCCTGTCCTGTGATGTGTAATCAGTACACATTGTTTCGAAAAACTTTAATATCTCTATAAATATAATAAACACTGGCTTCAGATTTTAGCTATTCCTCCATAATACATTTACATATTGAATGAAAAAATCATATTAATAATTATTAACACTTATCGGCCACATCACAGATATTTTGTGAAAATCGGGAATGAATTCACCAATGCAATCAAACCAGTGTGTGACGTAGGTATATTCATTCTAAAAAAACCGCTATGGGTGAGGAAGCGACGCTATTCATGTCTCACTCTCACTCTACTTCGGTATATGGGAATGCAAGAAATAGAATCTCAGTTCACTCGCTTCTCTCGCTTCAGTAGCTCGCGGGCATCCTTTTGAGGTGGTCTCTTCGTCCGTTTTGTGAACGTCGGCCGTTGTTTTTTTTTTTTTCATGTTTTCAGCAATTAAATTTCAATTATTATCACTTTTTACTTCAAATTTAATTAATTTAAGCGATTGGCTATGAATATTCTTATTTTTCTGATTTTAAATCGCTTATTTTTACATGTGTATTGATTTGTATTGAATACACAGCACTGGAAAGCGCGGATTTTTTTAGCACAGGAAGCACGTTGTTTTTTTTCATGTTTTTAGCAATTAAATTTCAATTATTATCACTTTTGACTTTAAATTTAATTAATTTAAGCGATTGGCTATGAATATTCTTATTTTTCTGATTTTAAATCGCTTATTTTTACATGTGTATTGATTTGTATTGAGCACTGGAACGCGCGGATTTTTTTAGCACAGGAAGGGAAAGATTAAAAATAATGTGTGATATGTGTCTTTCCAAAAATATCTGATATCCCAATGTATGAAAGGTTGTTGAACTAGATTTAAATTTAGAGTGAATGTGAAACCTCATAGGATTAAGTATAACCATACGAGTATTACAATATTTAAAAAATCTTTTTTGTTTTTCAGTTCTAAATGGACAAACTTCAAGATATCACAAGGCGAATGTTGAGCTGAAAGTAAAAATAAGTGGTTTACAACCCTCTAAAAAATACACTGTGATAGTTAGGGCAGTGGGTAGTCTTGGATTCAGCCCACCTTCATATCCTGTGGTAGTCGAAACTGATAAAGAACGTAAGTACTACTATATTTTCTAAAATACTTTGTTTTTTTTTCTGGAAATCAATATTATCTGAAATATCAAATGATAAATGATTTATTTATATAAAAAGGTGCACCTTTTTTAAATATTGTAATTTGTTTATTTATTAATTACATTAATTTTAATATATGGCTTCGTAATGAAAAATCAGGTCAATATATCAGAATTTGGATGAGATCATCATCATCATCAGCCCGTCTCCGTCCAAAGTTGAACATAGGCCTCCCCTCTCCTCCTCCATTCCTCTCTTTCCTGGGCACATTGTTTCCAGTTGATTCCGGCCACTCATCTAATGCAGTCTGACCACCGTGTCTGAGGACGGCCCACACTTCTTCTTCCCTGTCTTTGGCGCCACTCCAGCACTCTCTGTGTCTATCTATCATCTGTGCATCTGGCAATGTGTCCCACCCAGTTCTACTTCTGAATGGTGACTCTTTCGGCGACATCAGCTACTTTGGTCTGCTACCTTATCCATTGATTGGTTCTCCTATTCCTCAGAGATAATTGGTTCTCCTATTCCTCAGAATTTGGATGAGATCATCATCATCATCAGCCCGTCTCCGTCCAAAGCTGAACATAGGCCTCCCCTCTCCTCCTCCATTCCTCTCTTTCCTGGACACATTGTTTCCAGTTGATTCCGGCCACTCATCTAATGCAGTCTGACCACCGTGTCTGAGGACGGCCCACACTTCTTCTTCCCTGTCTTTGACGCCACTCCAGCACTCTCTGTGTCCATCTATCATCTGTGCATCTGGCAATGTGTCCTGCCCAGTTCCACTTCTGAATAGCGACTCTTTCGGCGACATCAGCTACTTTGGTCTGCTGCCTTATCCATTGATTGGTTCTCCTATTTCTCAGAGAAATATTTAACATTCTTCTCTCCATGGCCTTCTGCGTCACCATGAGCTTGCGTCAAAATCTGCTAGGTTATTTTTTGTAATTAGCTATAAAATTATTTTATTATGTAAGTCCTGGTCACTCACGATCCATCATAGGGTGGCAAGTGTTAATATCTATTATTTTAAAATAAAAATGTTGATGCCTAATAATATTTACAATACAGTTATTTCTTAATTAATTTGTCGCTAACAAGCTTAAATATTTAAAAATGATATTAAAGAAAATCTTTGAATGAATAGGTTTAAACTTAACTGTAGTTAAGTTTAACCCTTTTAATCCCACGGGGTCTATTATCGGCCCCAATTGGTGTATGCGAAAAATCCCACGGGGCCGACCATCGGCTTCAAAGTTTTCATACAATGTTGAATAAAAAAATATATAAATATTTTTTTTATGAAACATGAAAATTACTTATTATTTTACACTCTACAGGGAGGTATCCACAAAAAAGTAGGTTTTAAAACTAAATATTAACTGAGATAAAAAATAAAATATAAACTACTTTTTATTTGTTGTCAAAAATGCTTGGGATTTTTCGCACGATTTATGCAAAATATGCTGGGATTAAAAGGGGTATAAATAAGTTATCACATGAGAATACGTATTCTTGAGTTACTTTTTAAACTTTTATCAGTCTTTTTATTTTTAAATTTCTGTATTTACTAGGATGGCCTCATCACTAAGTGAAAGTTCTTTTTATCACTAACATCAACTGTGTCATTAGCATTTTCATTGAACAAAAATAATTTATCATTTCAGCATAAGGCATACTTGTAACTTTTGTTTACATTTATTATTTTGAAAGATGGCTTGTGATAAAACCTTTTTTATTTATTTATTAACCGTTAGAGTGCTGAGAATATATACAGGGTCTTTCAAATTGAGCGGTTTTTTTAATTCTTGAATAAAACACAGATGGCGTCGCGAACTTGCCTGGATCTTGTAACATTTGAGAAGTGTAATGTATGGAATTTATAAAAATGGAGTCGTATACAATATAACAACGCGTTCAAATTAAGAATTATTGTATCTATTGTAATCTCTGAAAACGGTGATGTTAATTGGCCAACAAGATCATGTGATCTAACACCGTTGGACTATTTTCTCTAGGGTTATGTGAAAATCTAGTTCTATAAGAATGACCTCCGATCAATTCCTGAGCTGAAGGACGAAATTATTCGCGTTATTTGTGAGTTAAAACTGCAATTATGCCAAAATGTCATCGAAAATTTTGACAAAAGAGTGGACATCTGTGGAGCTGCAAGAGGTGGACATTTGGCGCATATTGTTTATTGTATTTAAATGGCATACATTATACTTCAATGACCAATAAAAAGTTTTTTAAAATCAAAGCAAATTGTGTGTTTTATTCAAGAGTTAAAAAAAAATATCAAAAAAAAAACGCTAAATTTGATTAGGTTCTAAGTCAGATGAAAGACTCACAATTGTAATGATCACTTTTTTTATCTAAACACCAATTGTAATGATCACTTTTTATCTAAACACTTATTGTAATGATCACTTTTTTATCTAAACACCAATTGTAATGATCACTTTTTTATCTAAACACAAATTATAATAATCACTTTTTTGTGGACATTTTGAATTCAGAGTATTTTCATTTTATTGTATTATTCACTGTATTTTTAAAAAAATTTATTTCAGATATAACTCAACATACAAAATCTGTTTGGGAGAACATAGATTATCCTAAAGTTATAACAATTACAATCTTGGCAGTGGGAATGATAATTTTTTTTGCGGTTTTAATAAACTATTTGTTGAAAAAGTGTAAGTATGGTTACATTTTTTATATGTTTACAGTTTAATTGAACAATGGTTTGCATAGTCCAGCTTCAATGTGAATTCAGCTTCACATTCAATAAACATAGTTTTATAAACTATTGTTATGGTTTAAACTATTTTGAAATATATTATGGAAGTAAATCCTGATGTTTAACGGAGCATTACTTTTCGCTGAACTATAAAAAGTGTAGTTTATTATTACAAAGTATGTATGAAAATGCAAAAAAATGTGAAGACTTTTTAGTGTCATTTTTAAATTGTAAAATATTTTGTGTTGTTTAATTACGTATTGATATAAACATTTCAATTAATTCAATTCGTTTTATTCTTAATATTAAACATAAAATTTTCAATGATATATCGATAATTTAACAAAATTCACTAAACTCCTTTGGAGAGTTTGGTTTCTAGTTCGCGATGTCGACGGAAGTAATTAGTAGGATTATACGAAGAAGTGCTGTATTAAACTAATTAATTTTTACCTGCGATGTACGTAAACTATTTTGATATTTGATGATGATCTATAATCTGATATTCTAAAAGGAGGAAATGTAGAAAGGCAGAGAATCATAGAAGTTGTATGGAGATCATAGAATCATAGAAGTTGTAAGAGGCTGTAGGAACTACTGTCGTAGCTGAAATATTGTCAACATACACGGTCAACGACCGACGAAACGACCTTTGGATATGTCCAAAGGTCGCATACCAAAACATTGAAATTGGTTACACACAAATACTATTTACGATACATTCCACAGTAGAAAGAGAACGCATCACGCTGTCTCGCCGTTTTCGCAAACAAATCGCAAAGACATTCGTCAAAAGTCACTAAGTTAGTCTGCATTGGCTAGGGATGGGGTATACGATAATTAAATTTTCGATTTTTTTATACATAAAATTAAATGTTCGTAATAAGTATTTATTCATAGTGGATCTTGACCTATTTAAAGATAGATACAGATCATACAATATGCTAGAAAGTCAGTATAATGAAAATTAGGAATTAAAACGTCAGTTTAGAGAAAAACAATATTTCAATTTATGAAAAACGATTTGATTTGTAAAAAAAAAACGGTTTTACCCCATCCCTTTGGGACATGACATTTCCAACGTCACAGGGACCATGCTACATTTTCTTGAGCAAAATGATTGTTCAAAATAAAAATAATTAAAAAATTTCAGATCCTCCTAAGAAAAAGATACCGACTCCGGACAACGCTCTAATACCGCTCAACCGTCGAGAAACCACATCAAACGAAATGTTGGACTTGAACAGTATGCCAGAAATAGAAATGGCAAATATAATGGAAACGGCCCTAACACGGCATGCCACAGCAATCAACCAAAAGAATGGTAACTATAGAAAAAAATCGATAATTACAAGGCTGAAGAAAATCTCTGATAAATAAAGAAAAAAAAACATTAATACACATTAGATAGACAACGAAATAAATAAAAAAACGTCTTAATGAAAAATGATTTTTTTCTTCTGCAAACCGGGTCTTTTTTCACAATTTTTTTCATCCAACTGGTCCAAAAGGTCACAATAATAATCAGAGTTGATTGTCTTACCAGTTTGGAGATAATCTATCAATAAAATTCCTTTTGCATCCCAAAAAACTGACGTTAACACCTTCTTGGCCGATTTCTGGACACGAACTCGCTTCGGAACCAAAGTGCCCGGTTCACACCACTCCTTAGCCTCTTGTTTTGATTCAGGATCATGGTGGTAGACCCGAGTCTCATCCGTAGTGATGAATCGACGCAGAAAATCCTTTTTATCCTTTCGAAATTGCTCCAAATGTTGCTCAGAAAGTCGCATTCGAACGTGTTTTTGTTGCATTGTTAGCAAATGCGGCACCCATTGTGCACACAGTTTTTTGAAACCCAAAACTTCAGCCAAAATATGCCATGTTGTTCCATGTGAGATGCCTACGGTGTCAGCTATCACATCCACAGTCGATCGATGATCTTCCAAAACCATATCCTGTATTTTCGCTATGATTTCTGGTGTTGATGTTCTTTTTGGACGTCCTGAGCGTGGATCGTCTTCAACGCTTGTACGGCCACGCTTAAACTCCAAAACCCATCGGTGAACGGTTGGAAATGAAGGAAAAGACTCTTTTAATACTTTCACTATCTTCGCATGGATCTCAGTAGCCGATAAACCTTCCAAAACAAAGAATTTAATCACTGCACGATATTCGGATTTTTCCATTGTTAAAAAATATACTGACACGTCAACTTCAAATGGCTTGTAAACAAAGAATGAATTGACAGATCGAAATGAAATTTTGAGTACGTTCTTATGAAAGATGAAATATTAAGAAATTTTGGTTTTTCTACTGCTCCATAGATGTCGCTTTCAAAACTTATTGACTAACCTATTATGTTAGAAACCATTTCTCTTGTGGTCTTTTTTATCTTACTTAATACATGATCATAGAAGATTTAAAAATAAATAAATATTTAAATACTTACAAACACCATATCCAACAATATAACCTATTAGTTAGAACAACATCTGTCACCCAGTCCGGGCATTGCGGGTTCGATTTGAATTGAAATTAGTTTACACTTATCACACCAGGGTAATATACACATTAGATATCACACCAGGGTAATATACACATTAGATAGACAACCTCCGTGGACTAGTTAGAACAACATCTGTCACCCAGTCCGGGCATTGCGGGTTCGATTTGAATTGAAATTAGTTTACACTTATCACACCAGGGTAATATACACATTAGATATCACACCAGGGTAATATACACATTAGATAGACAACCTCCGTGGACTAGTTAGAACAACATCTGTCACCCAGTCCGGGCATTGCGGGTTCGATTTGAATTGAAATTAGTTTACACTTATCACACCAGGGTAATATACACATTAGATATCACACCAGGGTAATATACACATTAGATAGACAACATCCGTGGACTAGTTAGAACAACATCTGTCACCCAGTCCGGGCATTGCGGGTTCGATTTGAATTGAAATTAGTTTACACTTATCACACCAGGGTAATATACACATTAGATATCACACCAGGGTAATATACACATTAGATAGACAACCTCCGTGGACTAGTTAGAACAACATCTGTCACCCAGTCCGGGCATTGCGGGTTCGATTTGAATTGAAATTAGTTTACACTTATCACACCAGGGTAATATACACATTAGATATCACACCAGGGTAATATACACATTAGATAGACAACCTCCGTGGACTAGTTAGAACAACATCTGTCACCCAGTCCGGGCATTGCGGGTTCGATTTGAATTGAAATTAGTTTACACTTATCACACCAGGGTAATATACACATTAGATATCACACCAGGGTAATATACACATTAGATAGACAACCTCCGTGGACTAGTTAGAACAACATCTGTCACCCAGTCCGGGCATTGCGGGTTCGATTTGAATTGAAATTAGTTTACACTTATCACACCAGGGTAATATACACATTAGATATCACACCAGGGTAATATACACATTAGATAGACAACATCCGTGGACTAGTTAGAACAACATCTGTCACCCAGTCCGGGCATTGCGGGTTCGATTTGAATTGAAATTAGTTTACACTTATCACACCAGGGTAATATACACATTAGATATCACACCAGGGTAATATACACATTAGATAGACAACCTCCGTGGACTAGTTAGAACAACATCTGTCACCCAGTCCGGGCATTGCGGGTTCGATTTGAATTGAAATTAGTTTACACTTATCACACCAGGGTAATATACACATTAGATATCGTACCAGGGTAATATACACATTAGATAGACAACATCCGTGGACTAGTTAGAACAACATCTGTCACCCAGTCCGGGCATTGCGGGTTCGATTTGAATTGAAATCCAGATTTTTTTTAAAAGATTCCAGCCTGTTTTTCACTTAAGACCTCTTTAACATATTTCTTATTGGTTATAAGTAATTTCCATATGGTATGCCTGGTTGTACTGTATTGCATATAAAGAAAGTGTAATATAATATTATATATAGATCATACTGCTAAAAGATACAAAGACAGTCAAGAGAAACAGATTTTTACTAGAAGTGTTATGGAGCAGCAAACGAGAAGACTGTCTCCCAACAAGATGGATAAAGAGATGACTGTCTTCTCACTATTTATTTATTTATTTATTATTACACATGACAAGAAATATACACAATTTGAGAAAAACAACAGATAATTTGATTTGGACATACAATTTTAAAGGATCTGGGTTTGTTGCCTTTCATTTGTCGTATCCCCAGTAAACTAGACTTTTGCCTGTATCTCACTGAGGATATTTAGCATGAGAAAAATAAATCGATACTTCTTTCCGATTTTTTATTACACAAAAACAAAACCCCGTTGCACGCTCTCATCAACCTGACAAACAGTGACACTCAACTACAACTGGAAACATCTTGCGAAATTCAACTCCTCACACATCATCACTTCAGAAAGACCAAAAATATTCATCCCACACTATACCGCACACAATCATAAGAATAAAAATTAAAATCAAAACAAAATTAATACAAAAAAAAAAAAAAATACACAGAAACACAAATACAAAAACAACAAGAAGAAACCCACACTCACGAGCTCACATAAATCCCTTCCACTCGTCATTCATCCTGAAAGCCCAAGTACTCAAAATCCTGTCGCAATAACAACCACGCTCCGATCGACTGTCTAAATGATTTTCCTACCATTACCCTTATTGAAGTCGGCACGCCATTGTATGTAATGGGAGCCAAATAAGCATATTGCCTTTGGGCAAAAGAGGTTTTAACTCTAGGGATGGTGAACATTTAATTAGTTGCCATGCGTGTCATGTGTCTCTGCTGAGTCTTCATCTTCCCTTCCTCTCGATGGTAGTGCCAGAGAATGGATTTGAGATGTAAATTGGCTATGTTCAGGACCTGATACTCTCTGAAAAGCTCCTAAAAAAACTATATAATACACTTATAGCTCAGGGTCGGGAGGAGTGGTGATAAATCATCCACTCCAACTATAGTCCTTAACCTTGAGCAACATAATACATTAGCATCATCATCACCCTATTTTTTCCATCAGAAATACTGGGATATCATTAACGCATCCATCCAGATTGGTTAACATCCCATCACTTCACATTCTCCCCATTTCAGGCTGAGACTGTTCATCTTCTTACTTTAAAACGAATGTGTAGTGTAGGATGGGCAACTGATTCGGCAAGTCAATTTTATGGGTTATAGTACAACCAAGCTACCAGATGGCATCCTCTTTATTTATACTAATCCCCTGTAGCACCTCCTTTTTACTATAGTTTTTATAGACTGCTGCTACATCTGAAGACGGGGGCCGTTTGTGACACTCTTCATCTTCCTAAGTCATCTGCTATCAAAACTGAAAGTTTCTCTCTTGGACTTTGGTAACAAGAACATCAAACAGTCAATACTTTGTCTTCAGACTGAAAGCTGAGTAGTCCGTTATGGTCTTCATATCGTTAAAGACACCGTTGGCAGCACCTACCTTAATAAGCAGCCCATTCCTGAGGCCCTCAATCCCATGCATAAATACAAGTCAAAATTTCTTGTGTCATTTGAGGATTTGATCATATTCCAAAGTCAATTTTCATATAGCTTTATTCTCTAAGGCACTTGCAAATATTTATTTGAAGCTGAATCACCATGAAAAACCATCTTTGTATAGTGAAATTATTTGTGAAAGTGAGCGGATGGGATGCTTTAAATATTTGTCAAATAGCTTTTTGTTGAAAATCTTGCAATGTTCATTCTTTTTATACAACTTCAATAATCATTTCTTACCTTTAGCACTAAATCTTCACAATTACAATAATCATTTTGTCACATTTAGCATTAAATCTTCACAATTACAATAATCATTTTGTCACATTTAGCATTAAATCTTCACAATTACAATAATCATTTTGTCACCTTTAGCACTAAATCTTCACAATTACAATACAATAATCATTTTGTCACCTTTAGCACTAAATCTTTCAAAATGCATATGTTATATTCTCAATTTTTTCATTCTATCATACATTCCTCCAGCATTTATTGACGTCTCACATTTCTACAGTAATAATTTCGCTCCTTTGCCACATCTAAACTTTGAATGCATATATTTATTTATATCAATACTAAAAAACCATTGATTAACCAGCTTTACTTCCCTGGAAATTGTGTGGTTTGAAAAAAACTCAGGTTCAATTTATCTGTTTGTGTTTGTTCAATTTATTGTTACATACATCCATTGGCGATGACAGTTGATCATCAAGATTGACAGTTGATCATCAATATTGTTACATACACCCATTGGCGATGACAGTTGATCATCAAGATTGACAGTTGATCATCAATATTGTTACATACACCCATTGGCGATGACAGTTGATCATCAAGATTTTAATGATTTATGTTTTAGTTTCAGGTTTCGAAAACGTTGAAGTCCACAAACCATTCTTTCTCGTTTCGGGTCATTCTCATCATACCCAACCTCAAGGATCTCTGGAAATTCCCACTGTAGGCATTCAAACTAGGCCAAAAAATATGACTTCTTTCGAACCAGGCATTAGCGTCCCTTTCAACAAGAGAAGAGCTATGAGCATTCATGAAAGACCATCAACAAGCTCTGTTAATAAACATAACAGAGGAAAATCTGAGGCTAGTGGTAGCCAGTTTTCTGATAATAGAAGGGTCTCCTTTGAAAAATTTGTTGCCGATGATCCATATGTACGTATAAAACCTCTCGATTAAAATAATCATACTAACCAATTATTTGTCTATTTATCAACAATTTAAAAAAATAAAACATACGTAATTAGCAGTCATTATAAATATCAGAGAGCATACAAATCAGAAGTTCAAGGTGTGCGCGGAAGATGTAGACAGATGAAAACGTGGCTGGATCAATTTGACCAGATTTTAAAAGAAGTTGAATTGAAAAGTATGAATAATAGAAGAATGTGCATGACGAGATATATAAATGTGGAGGAAGCAAAAGTTTCGTGCTTAGGTAGAAAAGTTTGGAGATCTATTATTTCTGACTATCCCATAAGGGGCATGACGTGATGATATGTATGTAAAGAAAAAGAATTTAAAATAATTACTATAATATATGGTATATATATACTTGTATATGAGGAGGTAACATTCAAAACAGATCATGTCCATCGCATACAAAAAATGAGTTGATAAAACAGATTTTTTTTATCGATGGTACGGAACCCTTTAACATTTTCATTTTAATGAAAAAGTACATAAATCATTTTAAAATCATAATAAAAAACCAGTATTTTTTCAAAAAGAATCTTGTCCAGGCTTCAAACCAATCAAAAAAGATCATGTCCGAATTGACCAATCATAGCTTTCTGATTGTGTCTAACTTCATACCAGTTCACCAGCAACTGTCAGTTTTAAATCGTACGTGAAGTGTAATGAAATTATACAGCGTTATCTGCCTACATATATTTATAGTTTCATAGTAATATTTCTTCTTATTATGTAACACATTACTTATTTAATTTGATTAAAATTAAAATAAATTACTCTATTCAATTATTTTATGGTTAGATTTTGCAACACCTGTATAAAATTTTTCATTAAAAAAGATTTAAGTATAATTGTTCACTCAAAAAGGATCGTGTCCATATTTTAAACTAGAATAACTATTTTAATTATTATGATTCGATTTTAAACAACAAATCAAGTCACCTTAAGCGATTTTAAGGATTTCAGATATTTTTACAATAATTGATTATGTCATATATGTTATGTTATTTTTAATGCAAACAGTTTTTTTCGATTTCTCAACATTGTGATTTGGTGGAATTGTTCTTTTTTCAACACTATCTCCTTATATATGTAACAGTTATTAATACTAAAGACCGACTGTCCACACTCTACCAAATGTATCACCATTAATATGTGTATTCATGTAGAAAGGGAAATTTTTGTTGCGTACAAACAAAATAATACAAATATATGACATACATATTTTGAGACTTTCAATAGTTCTTCATATCAGTTGTATAAAGGTCTTTTGGAGTATTGGTTTACGATACTGATATTCCGACGTTGTCATTTTCAACTTTATGACTTGTTTGTCTGTCCAATGATGGTTCGTTGTTCGGGCGACGTGCGCAGTTCACTTCCACTTCAATCTTTTTGCGACCTCGATAACATCATCAACTTTTGTTTGGGAGTGAATCCAAGCTTTTTGTATACCGTAAAAAAGGTGGTGGAGCGCCGCTCCACTGCCCTCCACCGCAAAAAAAAGCACTGCATATATTGTATGGTATGTATATACGAGTGTATTATATAGTATCTGAAACTTCTTGAAAAGTACTTCTGTTGGGAAAAGAACCAATTTTTGAGCGAAATATTAATAAAGCCTTCATGTGCCCTACACGAATGGTTGATTTCAAACTGAATTTAAAAAAAAAGCACTGCATATATTATATGGTATGTATATATGAGTATATTATATACTCGTAGTATCTGAAACTTCTTGAAAAGTACTTCTGTTGGGAAATGAACCAATTTTTGAGCGAAATATTAATAAAGCCTTCGTGTGCCCTACACGAATGGTTGATTTCAAACTGAATATAAAAAAAAAAGCACTGCATATATTATATGGTATGTATATATGAGTATATTATATACTCGTAGTATCTGAAACTTCTTGAAAAGTACTTCTGTTGGGAAATGAACCAATTTTTGAGCGAAATATTAATAAAGCCTTAATGTGCCCTACACGAATGGTTGATTTCAAACTGAATTAAAAGAATATTAGACTGGTTTAAAATTATGTTTTCTTTCAGAATCGTCCAAGGCGATCATCAAAAGGCAACAAAAAACAGATGAACTCAGCAGAGGATGATTTTGAATCGAAAAGTAAGTGTAAAAATTTAAAGACATTTTAATCATCAAGTACCAAACTAACAATAACTTTTTCTTATTGTTGTAATAATCATAAAGCCTATATATTTTTTTCTGTTCCTGAAATTACTGATTTAAATCATGAAGCTGAAATCAAAAGAAGATGCTGTCTTGATTAAGTAACATTTATTAAAATCCACACTTTACTTAAAGAAAAGTATTTTTAAGTCATATTTTTACTCGCATCTCATATATATCATAGACTGAAAATTGCAACATTCACTGATGCATACGGGGACACAGAGAACCATGGAAGATCTTATATTTTGATCATAAAATACACACTTTACTTAAAGAAAAGTGTATTTAAGTCATATTTTTACTTGGATCTCATATATATCATAGACTGAAAATGGCAAAATTCACTTATGATTACCAATAGGGACACAGAGAGCCATGGAAGATCTTATATTTTAATCATAAAATACACACTTTACTTAAAGAAAATTATATTTAAGTCATATTTTTACTTGGATCTCATATATATCATAGACTGGAAATTGCAACATTCACTTATGCATACCAATGGGGACACAGAGAGCCATGGAAGATCTTATATTTTGATCATAAAATACACACTTTACTTAAAGAAAAGTGTATTTAAGTCATATTTTTACTTGGATCTCATATATATCATAGACTGAAAATGGCAAAATTCACTTATGATTACCAATAGGGACACAGAGAGCCATGGAAGATCTTATATTTTAATCATAAAATACACACTTTACTTAAAGAAAATTATATTTAAGTCATATTTTTACTTGGATCTCATATATATCATAGACTGGAAATTGCAACATTCACTTATGCATACCAATGGGGACACAGAGAGCCATGGAAGATCTTATATTTTGATCATAAAATACACACTTTACTTAAAGAAAAGTGTATTTAAGTCATATTTTTACTTGGATCTCATATATATCATAGACTGAAAATGGCAAAATTCACTTATGATTACCAATAGGGACACAGAGAGCCATGGAAGATCCTATATTTTAATCATAAAATACACACTTTACTTAAAGAAAAGTGTATTTAAGCCATGTTTTTACTCGGATTTCATATATATCATAGAGTGGAAATTGCAACATTCACTTACCATATGCATACTAATGGGAATACAGAGAGCCATGGAAGATCTTATATTTTGATCATAAAATACACACTTTACTTAACCTGTTCACCGCGTTAAAATCAAATTCCACGAATCCTGTGCGCGGCACAATTTCAGCGTTTTTTAATTTCTAAGTTTAAACACATATTTTGTTTAGAACCACTGATATTTGATTACAACACCAAGTAAACATGACACGTAAGTAATTTTCTGATAGTAAATAATAGTCATTACTCTTAAGGAGACTCATTAAATAGAGGAGATAAACTTAACATTACGTAAAATAAACAAAGGAATGCTACGATCAAATCGATGCTTCATGACACTCACCCGATCAAATGCATATAGCACTAGTAATGTTTATTTACGTAAGAGAGACTTAGTAATGTTTATTTACGTAAGAGAGACTCATCGCAGGACTCGATCCGCGCGACAGGTCGTCAATGCTGGAAATATTGAGAAACCAAAAAAATTCGGCGCTCTGTTTATTCAACAATATCTCATAAACTAATATATTATTTGACAAGGTTTTCAGAGATGTCGCTAGAATAAAGATTATTTTAAATTTTAGTTCAATTTTTATTCCGGTTTTGTGTCATTTTTTTTAAGTATTTGTGATTTGAAACTTGGATTGTCGTCAGATCACAGGCATTTGTGCTCCCCGCGGGGAACACGTTAAAGAAAAGTGTATTTAAGTCATATTTTTACTTGGATCTCATATATATCATAGAGTAGAAATTGCAACATTTACTTACCATATGCATACCAATGGAGACACAGAGAGCCATGGAAGATCTTATATTTTAATCATAAAATACACACTTTACTTAAAGAAAAGTGCATTTAAGTCATATTTTTACTCGGATCTCATATATATCATAGAGTAGAAATTGCAACATTCACTTACCATATGCATACCAATGGGGACACAGAGAGCCATGGAAGATCTTATATTTTAATCATAAAATACACACTTAACTTAAATAAAAGTATATTTAAGTCATATTTTTATTCATATATAGACTGGAAATTGCAACATTCACTTATGCATACCAATGGGGACACAGAGAGTCATGGAAGAAAAAATGCTCGGTATAATATTTCGGGACTGAATGGCAAACAAATTGATGTGGCAAAAAAGATTACGGTTCTAATAGTAACCCGACTTGATATTATGAGAAACCGAGATAACAAATTGACAAAGAAGATTTTTAAATTGTGATCTTAAACAAGCAGAATTATTGGCAGTTCTCAGGCCCTATAGTACGACAATATTTTATTGAAAAAACTGAATCAATGCATCAGAAATAATTTAATGAACGTTAAGTTACATTTTACTTGAACTGTTTTCATTGTATATTTCTTTCTTTTCTTATTTACCATATGGTCATACCACTTAACACCCATCTTCTTCTTCCTAGTGTCATGTCAGGTCCCCCCAACGTTGAATATCAACTGAGAGTAGGCATCTTTGTCTCCGGCAGCCTGAAATAGATCCCCAACGTTCCTTATACCAGTCCAATCACGTATATTGCGGAGCCAGGAGACTTGCCTCCTGCCAACACTTCTTCAATCCTCTATTTAGCCTTGGATGATCAGGTGCAGTAATTTGTACTTTGCTCCTCTAAGTACATGACCCAAATAGGACACCTTTCGGATTTTAATATTAGTCAGCAACTCTCTATCAACTTTGGCTCTTTGAAGAACCCTTGTGTGCCTGACCATATCTGTCCAAGGTATCCGTAGCATTCTCCGGTGTATCCATATTTTGAATGCTTCCAGTCAGTTCATACTACCAACTTTGAGGGTCCATGATTCCACTCCATGCAATAACACTGACCAAACGTAGCATTTGACTAACTGTTGTCAAAGTTTCTATCACCTTTCTCAAAACTGAGAAATTTTTAATCTTGAATCTTAGGAATACGCTAAGATTGAGAGCTATAAAGCAATATAAAAAGGACGCTGATATCAAATATCTTCAAACTAATGGCTGTGTTTCTCGTATACACTATTGGTAGTACGTATTGTAACATACTTCAAACTAATGGCTGTGGCACTATTGGTAGTACATATCGTAACATACTTCAGACCAAAAGTACATATCGTAACACACTTCAAACTAATGGCTGTGGCACTATTGGTAGTACATATCGTAACATACTTCAGACCAAAAGTACATATCGTAACATACTTCAAACTAATGGCTGTGGCACTATTGGTAGTACATATCGTAACATACTTCAAACTAATGGCTGTGGCACTATTGGTAGTACATATCGTAACATACTTCAGACCAAAAGCTTAAAAATTAATAGGCAAATTCCTTCTATTTGATTATACCGATCAATGAGCTTTTTAACATAAAGCTAAGCTTGGCAAAATGTTGAAGTTTTTCTGTTCTGTGTATTGCATTTTCTGATCACTGAATATATACTCGTATACTAGGTAAGTCAAGAAAGTAAGTGCACTGAATTTTTGTAGGTTACAATTTTTTTTATTTAAACAAAAAAATTACATGGTTACAGTAGTACATATGTAAGCTATTTTTATGTACTACGGTATATATGTTTTCGTATATATTAGGTCCTTACATATGAAATTGGCGTTTTGCCGTACTGGCAACTTTGATCTCAAATATCTTCTCTTTGGTTAGGAATTCCAAATTAAAATTTATACAGCTATTTACTCAAGTATTTGTGTTTCGAAAATTATAATTCATTTGTTTTTTCCTCAATTGTTTTTTTTCTTTGCGTCACTCAGTTTACAAAATGGAAAACTTGAAATATCGCGTTATTTACGAGTACGAGTTCCACCGTGGCACCAGTGCTGCAGAAACGGCTCGAAGGATTAATTATGTGTATGGCGACGGTGCCGCAAAAGAAAACACAGTGCGTTTTTGGTTCCAACGTTTTCGTTCTGGAAATTTCGACCTGCAGAATAAGCCCCGTGGACGGCCGGAGACCAAAGTTGATAATGAAGAATTGAAGGCTATTGTGGAAGCGGATCCATCGCAAACCACGTCCGAGTTAGCTGCAGGCTGCGGTGTTAGTGATAAAACTGTTTTAATCCACTTGAAGCAAATTGGGAAGGTGAAAAAGCTTGAAAGGTGGGTACCTCACGAATTGAGTGAAGCAAATCAACAAACGCGCGTTGACTGCTGCGTTGCATTACTCAACCGGCACAATAATGAAGGGATTTTGAATCGAATCATTACCTGTGATGAAAAGTGGATCCTGTATGATAATCGGAAGCGCTCATCGCAATGGCTGAACCCTGCCGAACCAGCCGAACCGTGCCCCAAGCGAAAATTGACTCCAAAAAAGTTACTTGTGAGCGTTTGGTGGACTAGTGCTGGTGTCGTTCACTACAGCTTTCTTAAATCTGGCCAGACGATTACGGCAGATGTCTATTGTCAGCGACTGCAAACCATGATGGAAAAGCTAGCTGCTAAACAACCGAGGCTGGTTAATCGCTCTAGGCCACTGCTGCTTCATGATAACGCTAGACCACACACTGCACAACAGACGGCTACCAAATTAGAAGAACTTCAATTGGAATGTCTAAGACATCCACCGTACTCTCCGGACCTTGCCCCAACAGATTACTATTTTTTTCGAAATTTGGATAACTTCTTGCAAGGGAAAAAATTCAACTCCGATGGGGCAGTCCAAACCGACTTCAAAGATTTTATTGATTCCCGTCCAAATGGTTTTTTTAGTAAAGGGATCGATGAACTACCTATGAGATGGCAAAAGTGCATAGATAGCAATGGTACATACTTTGATTAAATAAATATATTATATTAAAAAAAATCAACTTTATGTTCCTCCCAAACAAAACGCCAATTTCATATGTAAGGACCTAATATATATAAAAATGATGAGTCTTTTTGAGAATTGCTTTATAGATGACATTGTGTTTTCAAAAAAAAATCCTAGAAATTCAAGTCAGCAGAAAAAAATAAAGCATATTTCAATTTGGACATAATCACTTTTGAAAAATGCAGATTGAAAATGCGTGTTTTTGATACAACACCGCATGGACATACCCGAGTTTGATTGTTGTTGACAGTACGACTATGCAACGACTGATCGAACATCTTGAATGATGGCACTCTCTGATTGGTCTAAATAGACATGTCTGAATTTGATAAAAACAACCTCGTGGACATATCTGAGTTTGAAAAAAAAACTCTTACTTCAATCACCATTTTGCATTGATTTCACGGGGAGATATCCTATTTTGAAAAATGCAGATTTATCCAGGACTAAATAAGCTACATTTTGGTATATTTATCTCAAAAATGTCATAATGTGGACATACCTGGGTTTGAAAGTCGTCGACACAAGTGTGTCTGATGAAATAAAAATATTTTTGACAACTTTTTACAAATATTTTTTTATTTTCCAGATATCTATCCGCAAACCACAAGATATACAAGATCTGTAAGAACTTTGAGATCTTGGAAATCAAAATCTCGTCTTTCCAGGTATTTGGACTATTTATTTCTTGAAAACCTTCCTTTTAGAAGTCCTCGTCTATCTATTAACACTTGCCACCCTGTGATGGATAGTGAGTGACCAGGACTTATATTTTATTTGATTATTAAACGTTTTAATACATAATAAAATTATTTTTATAGCTAATTACAAAAAATAATCCAGCAGATTTCGCATAATTTTAATTTAAAATATACATTTTTCACTGGACGCTTAGCGTCCAGCACCGTGGCTGGCGGAATTTCTTAGCACAGTAAGGCAAGGGTTAAACATTGAATATCTACGAGGGGAGGTCAATAAAGTTGCAGAATTAAGGGGTTAAGGGAGGGGGTGGTAGTGTGCATGCGCATGTTCTGACTCATTATTAGTATATTCATCAAGTTTTAATCTAATTTTCACAGTATTGTATAATATGGCTCATTATTTATCAAGTTTTAGTCTAATTGTATCCAAGGTATTGTCGGGAGAGCATGTCAAACGTTAATAACATCCCAAGTATGGAGAAAATTGAGTAACGTGCCATCATTATGTTTCTCACAAAACAAGAGAAAACACCTTAAATTATTTTGGAAGAGACAGTAGTGGTTCATGTGGACTATTGCATTGGAAAAACAATGTTTTACAAGTGCTATAGTATTTTTAAGCGAGGGAGAAAATCAAATGTCATGAGGTCCACGGTAACGCACTGGACTTACGTGCAAAAGATCGTTGGTTCAAATCCCGTACGACTCCTCGAATGATACAGGCATTTTTTCCGTCTAATATTCTAGTATTCGACGGTATAAGGATACCTAAGACTTTCGTCATATATATTCTTTAAAAAAAAAATTGAAGACACCCTCTGATCAAGACAGCCTGTTGAGGCCCCTTCTTCAGGATCGTTAAAAAAGTAGAAAAGCTTGTGCTGGAAGATGCCCGCTTAAACCAACAACAGCTTCTTGCAGAGATGAGAGTATCACCTACTCGTACAAACATTTATTTAAAAGGGTTTCTATTGGGTTTTCCCTTAAGACCTCTTTTAATTTCTGGTTTGTTGCCATATGACAATAAACCTGGTAGGCTGTATTCTATACAATGAATATGTAATAAAAATGCACGCACTGAGAAGAATAGATGGAGTGACAATATAAGATGGAATACGAATTGAAGTGATTGGGGATGAATGTAAACTTAACCTTTCCCTTCCTGTGCTAAAAAAAATCTGCGCGTTCCGGTGCTGTGTATTCAATACACATGTAAAAAAGAGCTATTATAAATTTGAAAAATAAGAATATTTATAGCCAATCGCTTAAATTAATTAAATTTGAAGTATAAAGGAATAACAATTGAAATTTAATTGCTGAAAACATGAAAAAAACATCGGCAGACGTTCACAAAACGGGTGAAGAGACCACCTCAAATGAATGCCCGAGAGCTACTGAAACCTGAGACGGACTAACACTGTGTATGTTATACCTTGAAGGAAGAAACACAATTGCAAACTGAGATTCTATTTCTTGTGTTCCCATATACCGAAGTAGAGTGAGAGTGACACGTGAATAGCGTCGCTTCCTCACCCATAGTTTTTTTTTAGAATGAATATACCTACGTCACACGTTTGATTGTATCGGTGAATTTATTCCCGATTTTCACAAAATATCTCTGATGTGGCCGATAAGTGCTAATTATTATTAATATTATTTTTTTCATTCAATGCGTAAATGTATTACGGAGGAACACCTAAAATCTGAAGCCACTATTTATTATATTTATAGAGATATTAAAGTTTTTGGAAGCAATGTGTACTAGTTACACATCACGGGACAGGAAGGGTCAATAATGCTTTGAAAGAAGGAAAGTTAAAAGGTTTGAGAAATAGAGGAGAGATGAAATATGTGTGTCAAGATAGCAAAGTGTAGTGCTCTGTTCTATTTGCCAATCCCAACAAAATGGTGTGTATAAAAGTATATATCATATATGTTAGCAGAACTTTAATCAAGAAAGATATCTTGAGATGGTTTGGTTACATTAAAAGAATTGTGTATCGGTCGTATGCGCCACCTAAAATATGATTTATATATATATTCTTGTTTGATATTTAAAGATGTTTTGTTGATATGTAAAATGTACCGATTGTAATGAAACATTCCTTATGCGTGGCCTACTTCCAAGAGCTACTATCAAAAGTCAGCCGGCCCATGCATGCGAAAACGTGCAAGACATGTAATATCTCCCAAGCCATGACGGCATGCACGGGTCAAAATAGAAGCTTACGATGAGCGATTGGCCGCATGTAAGGAGGGCAAAACACCAAAATATATTCTAAGTTTCACTAGAGTCTACTGTGTTTTTACTTACGACCAACTTCTACCTGCTAAAGAGGAATCTCTTCACCCTGCTACTTTTATCGGAAAAGCATAAAGTGAGCTGAAATATCTGAGTATCGATCATATCGCTCACTCAGTGATTGATGCACCTCACTTACCCGCAAGTATTTCATTTCGTATTCCCACTAGATCCACAAGACAGCTCAATCCCTTTTATACCGAAAATTGCTATACTAACTATAAAATCAACTCCTCTATAATTCGTATGCAAAGACTTGGAAACGAGTTTTGCAACAATTTAGATATTTTTAATATAAATATATATAGTATTCGCCAGAATATCACAACAATATTTAGAAATAGCTACTAACTTTGTGCTCTCCTTTATTAATATAAATAACGTAATATAAACCAAACATTAAGGACAATACTTTGCCTCTGGAGTTGAGTAACCCTGCATCAACATGTATGAAGCTTTTAATTCTGCAAAGCAACTTGCATCTCGTTCTGCTAATGAGGCCATGTGTTTTTTATATCTTAATATACGAGTATATCCATAAAATTCCCACAAAATTCTCAAAGATTATTAAATAATTTTAAAACGATGACTGTGATATATTATTACTACTGCTTTTTGTATCTTCATGTTAGTTTAAGATAAAGTTGTATTATTTGTCAATAATTTTAAGTACTTGTATAACCTGTCACATGTTCATTTGTATATAAAGACACTGTTGTGTCGTTAATTAAATAAATAAATATCGGCAGCCATCCTATTCTACAGTCTTTGTACAAATTGATTGTGAAAGACTTATGAAAGAAATACGACTATACTATTCTGAACTTAATAGAGTAAAAAGAATAATAGTTTGAGAAGAAAGAATAGTTTGAGTATCAATTTTGACTGAGGGCAAATTTATTCACTATAAAATAATTTTTAATGATTTATTTTTCTTTGAACAGGAGCTGCGAACATGAACTGTCAGACTGCAGCAGTAGTTCAGACTTCCAGCGGGATCCGTCATATCTTGCGACAAGGAATTTGGGCTCGCGTAAAAAGTTTGTAAAACTCTCACTTTATCTTCTTCACATCGTGTAAAAAAGAACTTGGACAGTTCTGAGTGTTCCATGAATAAAGTTCTCTTTAGTCCAATATTCTGGGCTCTAGAAGCAGTACAGCAAGTTTGGCATCGACTGTTACTCACTGCAGATGCAGGGAATGGATCCATCACATACATAATAATGTCAATTTTATCACACTGTCCTTAGTTCTGTGGGAACCACGGTCGTCGCTAAATATTGTCAACACATACGGTCAACGACCGACGAAACGACCTTTGGATACCTTGACGAATTATATTTTACAGTCCGAAGGTCACATACCAAAACATTGACGCGGCCGGACATCGCGCCGCATTCCACAGTAGAAAGAGAACGCATCACGCTGTCTCGCCGGTTCCGTAAACAAATTGTTTACCTACAATACTATTTACGATATCTACAATACTTCAATTGACCATTTCTGCACGCACAGAAGCGAGATAAAAATATATCGCGGCTGAAATGTTATAAATACCCACATACTGATAAATAAAACATTCATTCACTCTCTCCTTCCGCATTGCGATTTAACGTATTTTATTTATTTACCAACAACTACTATCATCATCTCTCCAATAAGAAGCATTTCGCTAAAGTTCTTTCATATCTCATTCAGGCCTGTTAAGAGATTTCTATG
The DNA here is from genome assembly GCA_949825065.1 of Odontocerum albicorne. NCBI lineage: Eukaryota > Metazoa > Arthropoda > Insecta > Trichoptera > Odontoceridae > Odontocerum > Odontocerum albicorne. The sequence continues at coordinate 5,146,531 of OX463843.1, forward strand.
TTCTCCGGATCAAGATAGTTATATCTCTTACAGACAAAATACACCCACTGGGATTCAATTTTCCTCACCACTCATTCATCCCAATAACAACAGGTGGTTGTTCCAGATACTCAGAGGTGTTAAGGAAACTGTGCATAGATTTCAACCTAGGTGCTATGAGCTAGTCGTTATGCAGGACAATAACAGGCCTAGAATAAAAAGAATAATAAAAAAAAACTATTTAATTTTGCGCTTTTTTATTGTGGCCCGCGGCCAATGTGGCCCGACAACCAAAAGATTTGCCCACCCCTGCTGTAGACAGTATCAAAACTTTGTTTAATTTCTTCAGGACTATTCCGTCTTTTTAACACTTGCCTTACTGTGCTAAACAATTCCGCCAGCCACTATGCTGAACGCTCTGAATCCAGTGAAAAATATATGTTTAAAATTAAAATTATGCAAAATCTGCTAGGTTATTTTTTGTAATTAGCTATAAAATTATTTTATTATGTAAGTCCTGGTCACTCACTATCCATCATAGGGTGGCAAGTGTTAAAGAAATTTGATAACTGCACGAAATTTAATTTTTTAACACTGTAGAATACACATAACTAAATAAAACACCTTCTATCAGATCTAGTTAACATACTACTGCGGAAAGAAATATCAAATTTCAACTCTAACATCGACTGACCAAGAATTGGTATAGCTGGTAAGGTGTCGGTATATACACGCTCTAACTTGTTCAGGCTGGATTTTTTTTGACCGCAGTGGTATTTTCCTCATAATCAAACATGTTTCTCATGTTGAATTCTTCCTTTTTTTAGAAACAAGAGCCTAAGCAGTTTGTCTGATAACAACATGAACGATAAGATGAATCAAAAACAAGATAATTACGACAAAATTTGGAAAAACAAGATGGGGTTAGTACATTAACTCTTTTAAATTCTTTTGTAAAGTTATACTAAAAACAATCGACCATTTACAAGTATCGGTAATTGAATATTTAAGATTTAGAACAAATGGTAATTCACAGTCCGACAATAGCCATAAACCTTAACTTAAGTAAGTTTTAAGTATTTACATATTATATTTCTTTAAATTCAATAAAACTATTTGCGAAACCTTTTTTAACCCACCCCATATCAAAAATTTTACTAAAAAATCCCCCCCCCCCCATGACAAAATCGTCTGTACAACCACGATTGCATTCCCCATTCACCTTTTTCTTTTACCCCTCAACTGTCATTCCTTGTTCAAATTATCTTACATTATATTTAATCAGACACATCTCTTATGTTAACTTTTTTCTTTTTTCCGTACGACTTCAAGAAAACCAACGGTTCAACCTAATATCTATGATATGCCACAACTGGTTCAACCTAATATCTATGAAGTGCCACAACTGGTTCAACCTAATATCTATGAAGTGTCACAACCGGTTCAACCTAATATCTATGTGCCACAACCGGTTCAACCTAATATCTATGTGCCACAACCGATTCAACCTAATATCTATGTGCCACAACCGTGGGTAACTTCTGGTGATGATTCACAAAATTGGTTAGTATATTTATACTTTCAAATGTTTTAGTAAAGTTGTGCTGAAAGGAATCAACCAATCAAGATTTAAAACTAATTGGGTTTAATAGACTGACAACGGTACACTGGCCTGCAGTGACAGTAGTTGACTTAGACCAGTGGTGGGTAACCTATGACACGCGTGTCAGAGGTGACACGCAAAGACATTTTGGGTGACATGCATCGTTTACCGACTATCTTTGCCCAAGAACGATCTATGCGCTTTTTTCGCTCGTATATTTTAGCAGAATTTCAAGACAGCATCTGGGCTCGAGAGTTCGTCGAGTTGAGGTCCAAACTCATGAAACTAGAAAGAAATCGTTTGGAGAACGAAGAAGAGTGCCACAACGAACAAGATATTTTGAACGCTTGGAACCGATTACTGAACACTTTTGGCACTTTAAAAAATCTAGCGATAGCTTTACTCGCAATATTTCCCTCGACGTACTTTTGTGAGACCTTATTCTCGTTGCGTTGAATAATATAAAAACAAATAAAAGAAACCGTCTGACTGATGAAGTTTGTAACGCTTGCTTGTGTTTAAAATGTACGAAATACCAACCTTCAATTGAAGATTTAGCAAATGCTATTCAGCAACAAAAAAGTAACTAATGTAAATAATTATTTGTTTTTGCTTTTTAATAATAATAATAAATAAATAGTTCAAAAACAAAACTCTTTCATTAACTAGGGCTGCACTAATTATTAATATTCATAGATGTGACACGGCACCCGGATCAAGACAGGTTTTTTCAGAATTTTGACACGCCGAACTAAAAAAGTTACCCATCACTGGTTTAGACTGAAACTTTAGTAAATTCTGACCTTTTCTTTGAATTCAATAAAACTATACTTCCGAAACCTTTTCTAAGAATACCCACCTCCTCTCTAAAGCTCGAAGCTGGTCGCTAGGTGACACTGAAAGAAAGTTTAAGAAAACTATTTTTTGGATTATTTGTATACTAACATATTGTCAATATTCTTACTGTATAATTATAATTTTATGTTTGTAATATTTAACAATCCTCGTATAATGTAAAATTGCCTATACAAACATAATTTGTTTCACATGGGTGAAAATGGACAACCACTTTCTTCTTCCACCCCTCAACTGTCATCCCCCGTTCAAATTATCTGACACTATATTTAACCCTTCCCTTACGGTGATAAAAATAATATGCGTGTTACGGTGTTGGGTAGTGAGTACGCAATAAAAAATTAGCGATTTTAAATCGGAAAAATAAGAACATTCATAGATAATCCCCTTAATTAATTATAATTGAAGTTAAAAATTATAATAATTGAGATTTATTTGCTAAAAACATTAAAAAACCATCTGAAAACATTAAAAAACGCTCAAGGAACGGGCGTACGTCTAACCTATTTGCAAGCTTAGAGGCAACTAGTGACGCGGAACGTCAGTCACATACCCCGGCGCATACGCCTTTCCTTGCGACGTTGAGACAGTTCAGCTCCTCGCAATTCAGTCTAGTATGCAAGAGTGAGATGCGAATATAGTGTCGCGCTTCCCGCATACTATTCACCTATCGTCAAGATGAGGCACTCGCCGCGTTTAAATGCGAATTTGTTTTCGATCTTTACAAAACACCTCGATGTAGGCGATAAATTCTGATTATTATTAATATTATTTTTTAAATCAATGCGTAAATATATTACGGAGGAATACCTAAAATCTTAACCTTGTATTTATAATATTTATAGAGATATTGATGGTTATTAGAAGCAACGTGTAGAAGATACCCAACACACAGAAGGAAAGGTTAATCAGACATGTGACATATCTTTCATGTTGATTTCTTTCCTTTTCAACAGAACTTTAAGAAGATCAATGGTTCAACATAATATCGGCGCATTATTCCAGCAGCAAGGAGCTGTTAGTTATGATCCATAAACAAATTGTTTAATATATTTACTCTTTCAAATGCTTTAGTAAAGTGGTGCTTAAAGCAATCAATCAACCAATCACAAGTCAATAATTTAACAACCAAAATTATATTTTTTTCATAAGTTAATATGTCCATTATATAATTTTCTTTCTTTTTAAAAGGAAAATGAGACGATCAAGGACTCACCGTAGTCGAGATAAGGATATGCCCCTGCAAGATGCTGCTGAGAATGATCCAAAATCCTATTGGTAACTATATTTAGTCTTTTAATCCCAGTATATTTTGCATAAAATATACGAAAAATCCCAAGCAGTTTTTGGCAAAAACACAGTGGTTTATATTTTATTTTTTATCTCAGTTAACCCTTCCCTTACGGTGATAAAAATGAAACGCGTGTTCCGGTGTTGGGTAGTGAGTACGCGATCAAAAATTTGCGATTTTAAATCGGAAAAATAAGAACATTCATAGATAATCCCCTTAATTAATTATAATTGAAGTTAAAATATATTTATAATAGATTGCTGTGTGGATGCAGACAGAGCCAAATCATGGTACCGGGTGAGATGGACAAGCTCACTGTTCAAATAAGCAGCAACGTAGAAATAAATAATAAATCTACATTTTATTCCTCAAATTGTTGGATTTATCCCTGATTATAAGCAGCTCCCACCATATTATCAACACTTTTCAACAAGTGTCTTCTGGAAAAGACATTCCAGAAGATTAGAAATCTGCAACAGTAATACTTCTCCATAAGAAAGGTGATTAAGAGGATCTTAACCCTTCCCTTACGGTGATAAAAATGATACGCGTGTTCCGGTGTTGGGTAGTGAGTACGCGATAAAAAATTTGCGATTTTAAATCGGAAAAATAAGAACATTCATAGATAATCCCCTTAATTAATTATAATTAAAGTTAAAAATTATAATAATTGAGATTTATTTGCTGAAAACATTAAAAAACCATCTGGCACCGCTCACGGAACGGGCGTAGGTCTAGTCTCGTTGCCAGCTCAACAGCTACTGCAGCGCGGCAGGGTTGGGGGCTAACTCGGGCGTCGCTTACACTTGCGAGGTGGTGACAATTGCGCTCCTCGCTATTCAGTGACGTATGCAAAAGTGAGATGCGAATATAGTGTCGCGCTTCCCGCATACTTTTCACCTATCGTCAAGACCCAAGATCGAGGCACTCACAGCGTTTAAATGCGAATTTGTTTCCGATATTCAGAAAATACTTACGATGTAGTCGATAAATTCTGATTATTATTAATATTATTTTTTAAATCAATGCGTAAATATATTATGGAGGAATACCTAGAATCTTAACCTTTTATTTATTATATTTATAGAGATATTGATGGTTATTTGAAGCAACGTGTAGAAGATACCCAACACCGGGAAGGAAAGGTTCATATTTAGTTTTAAAGCATAATTTTTCTTGTGGAGACCTCGCTGTAGAGTGTAAAGTAATAAGTAATTTTCATATTTCATAAAAAAAAAAAATTTTCTTTATTCAACATAAAAACTTGTATGAAAACTTTGAGGCAAATGATCAGCTCCGTGGGATTTTTCGAATACACCAGTTGGGGCCGATAACCGGCCCCATGGTATTAAAAGGGTTAAACTCTTTTCTCAAGTTGTGCTAACAGCAATCAATCAATTATGAGTATTGATAATCAGGCAACCAAAATTGAGATTATTGTATTTTTCTTCCAAATAAATACCTCTGAATTTTTTCTTTTAAACAAAAATAACAACAATCAAACAACCAAAATTGAGATCACTATATTTTTCTCATGTAATTCTTTTTATCAAAAATAGCAGTCATTGACTGGCTAAGATTCAATGTTGTGATCCAATGTTTTTTCCCAAAATGATTATATTGGTCACCAAATCAATATACATTGGTAAGTACGAGTACATTCCCTCTTTCAAATACATTAGTAAAATCATGATAAAAGCAATCAACCAGAAATAAGAATCAATGAATAATAAAGAAACAAGATTATGATTATATCGGTCACCAATTCATTACACATTGGTAAGTACGAGTACATTCCCTCTTTCAAATACATTAGTAAAATCATGATAAAAGCAATCAACCAGAAATAAGAATCAATGAATAATAAAGAAATAAGATTTTCCTTCCAATCAAACTTATTTTTAATGCAGAGTATCTTTTTTCAACAGAAATAACCGACGTCGACTCGCTGAAAGTTACTTCAGTGCAGAAGAATCAAATTTGGAAGAAGTGATGGTAAAAATTAACCACACTGTTATGTAAATTTTTATTGAATACTAATTGTCAGTGTAAATATATGTTATGTGTATATCAAATAATTATGATCATTGTATTTAAATAATTAGGAATATTCGCAAATAAAATTTGCAATAAATTATGCTAAAATTAACAATACTGTATCATTGTTGTGTAAATTTTTACTGTTGTGTAAATTTACAGTACTTTTTGTGTAAATTTTGACAGTGTTAATATATGTGTATATCCAATTTAATTATGTTCATTGTACTCGTATATCATAAGTTAGGAATATTCGCAAATCAAATGCGCAATAATTAATTGGTAAAAATTATTCTTGTCGTATCACTGTTGTGTAAATTTTTACTGAATATTAATTGAAAGTGTAAATATGTATGTATATTAAATTTAATTATGGTCATTGTATGATATGTTACATCATAAATTAGAAATATAGTTAGAAAAATAATAATTATTAATTTCTTAGAATAATTGTAGGTGCAATAATAATTATTCATTTTATATAATAATGATAAAATATTTTGAAAGGAGCAAATATGCTTAGTAATTGCTTGCTTTTTTTAAAATTTGCCTTCAATATTATTAATTAATTAACCCTATTAGGAAGTTAAATGTTCTTTAAAATTTATAATCAATATTTACATTATTAAATATATAATCAATATTAGTATTATAAAATATTTAACCAATATTAGTATTAAAAATATTTTGAAAGGAGCAAATATGCTTAATAATTGCTTGCTTTTTTAAAATTTGCCTTCAATATTATTAATTAATTAACCCTATTAGGAAGTTAAAGGTTCTTTAAAATTTATAATCAATATTTACATTATTAAATATATAATCAATATTAGTATTATAAAATATTTAACCAATATTAGTATTAAAAATATTTTGAAAGGAGCAAATATACTTAATAATTGCTTGCTTTTTTTAAAATTTGCCTTCAATATTATTAATTAATTAACCCTATTAGGAAGTTAAAGGTTCTTTAAAATTTATAATCAATATTTACATTATTAAATATATAATCAATATTAGTATTATAAAATATTTAACCAATATTAGTATTAAAAATATTTTGAAAGGAGCAAATATGCTTAATAATTGCTTGCTTTTTTTAAAATTTGCCTTCAATATTATTAATTAATTAACCCTATTAGGAAGTTAAAGGTTCTTTAAAATTTATAATCAATATTTACATTATTAAATATATAATCAATATTAGTATTATAAAATATTTAACCAATATTAGTATTAAAAATATTTTGAAAGGAGCAAATATGCTTAATAATTGCTTGCTTTTTTTAAAATTTGCCTTCAATATTATTAATTAATTAACCCTATTAGGAAGTTAAAGGTTCTTTAAAATTTATAATCAATATTTACATTATTAAATATATAATCAATATTAGTATTATAAAATATTTAACCAATATTAGTATTAAAAATATTTTGAAAGGAGCAAATATGCTTAGTAATTGCTTGCTTTTTTTAAAATTTGCCTTCAATATTATTAATTAATTAACCCTATTAGGAAGTTAAATGTTCTTTAAAATTTATAATCAATATTTACATTATTAAATATATAATCAATATTAGTATTATAAAATATTTAACCAATATTAGTATTATAAAATATATAATCAATATTAGTATTATAAAATATGTAAACAATATTAGTATTATAAAATATATAATCAATATTTGTATTATACAATAATAAAAGTAATTTTAAGGAAAAATTTGTGGTCTTATTTCTTGAACCAGTTTACTAAATCCATTTTAACTGTACTTTGTACAAGTGTTGATGTTTTATACAACCGTTTGTTGTTATTCTATTGCCAATTTTAATATATGGGAGTGAAACGTGGACGTGAAAAAGGACTGAAAAAAGTATACCAGAATACGGAACAATTCGATTTTTTTATACCTAAAATTGAATGTTCGTAATTAGTATTAATTCATAGTGGATCTTGGCCTATTTAAAGATAGATACAAATCATACAATACATTAGAAAGTCAGTATAATGATAATTAGGAATTAAAACGTCAGTTTAGAGAAAAACAATATTTCTATTTATAAAAAAACTATTCGATTTGTAAAAAAAAAACGTTTTTACCCCATCGCTTTGAGACATGACATTTCAAACGTCGCAGAACCTATCATATAATTTCTGAAGTATAGTATTAATTCAAAGTGGATAAAGATAGATATTTAAAGATAGATAGAAATATAAAAATAAATAAATAAGTATTGAAAGAAATATGTATCATAATTTGCAAGATAAAAATATAATAGCCTATTTAAAGATAGATACAAATCATACAATACATTAGAAAGTCAGTATAATGAAAATTAGGAATTAAAACCTTATTAAAGAAAAACTATTTTTCGATTTATAAAAAAACTATTTGATTTGTAAAAAACAAACGATTTTACCCCATCCCTTTGAGACATGATGTTTAAAACGTCACAGGAACCATCCTACATTTTCCCGAGTATGAGCATAATTATGATATAAGCATAATTAAATGATCTACTGGGATCAATGGGGCGCTAAACCATATATACTGGAAGTGAATAGTATTTAAATATGCTAAAATGAACGTGGACATGGAAAAAGATTAATGGGAGCTGAATAAATGCTGAAGAAATATGTGCAGTGTAAAAATAATACATAGGGTAGTAATGAATTAAGGGATAATAATGGGTGAATAAGGCTTATGTGCTAAGTAAAATGAAGAAGAATGCTTTGAAATGGTTAACCCTTATCTTAGCAAAGTTCAATTTATCCAAATATTAACGTTTTTCTTTGGCGATTCCTTGTTATATGGTAAGTTATGAAGGAAAATTGAGGAAAAAAAAATCACAACTGTTCCTTATACAATGATTTTTTTTTTATATAGAACACCCACGTTACATTGCCAAAATATCAATTTTCATAAAACACAAAAAGGTCTATAAAATGATTCTATAATCTAAAACATGAACAACATTAACATAGCTGAATTATCAACAAATCAAATGGTTTGAATAAAATTTTCTCTACATATGTAGTGATTAATAAGATATTTAGATTATTTACACCAATTTTCAAAATGCCCCCACGCTGTCCAGACGTGTTGACCCGATGTCGTTTGAAAGCTTGTAGCGTTGTCAATATTTATCACCAGATGATGATAAAACTGCACACAATAGTGCATGTATAGTATTTGAATGTGTTGCCATATTTGAAATTATGTTAGAGTTCCATTTTTTTTAAATCCTTAAATTAGTGTAACACCTGTGTTACAATGCCATGATAAGGGTTAAAGCATGTAAAACGAATTAATGAAGAAAAACAAACAAAATAAATGTACAGTGCAAATATGACTGGAACCCTTTTTCGAGGAAGACCAACAAAATCACAGTAGAATCAAATATTATTAAATATTGCTCCCAGTGTGTATGACCAATGAGAGCTTTTGAAATTATTTATTACCACAGTAAGTGTCACTCTAGTGTACTTTATGTAACACAGTGAAACTTTAAAATTAAAAAATAATGTGTCAATATCCTCCAGAAAATCTTGCAAATTATGATACATATTTCTTTCAATATTTATTTATTTATTTCATATTTTATTTAATGCCAAGTTTATTGCCAGGAGGCAATCTCTACCAACCGATTGGAAGAGATAGCCGCCTGGCAATAAACTTGGCATTAAATAAAATACAACTCTTACAACACTTGACGACCTTTAGTGGCTAAGTTGGTAAGACGACTGTCCTCTGATCTGAGGTTGCGAGTTCAATTTATTATTCTTATTATTTAACACTTTTATTGCAAATACAATCTGGCGGGCTTATTGCCAGGCGGCAATCTCTTCCAACCGGCCAGACAAAAGTAAATGAAGCAAGTTACATGGTTGTATAAATCATTCAAATGACTATCCATCTCCATGAAATCCATAAATACATACGTGAGCATATGCCCGCCCACGAACCCCACAAAGACGGACAATCACCCGAACATTCTTTTTTATATAAAGTGAGATATCATCAATCAAAAGGAAAGGTGGAGAGGAAAGGAAAAGAAAAATCGGGAATGAAACACGTTATTTTACTGACTAGAAATTAAGAGTTTTTTCTGTCGCTTCTTAAAGCATGCCGAGGATGGAGCGAATTGAATATTTAATGCTTAAACAAATCTAAAGACAGACGAAATAATCAACAATATAAGACCTTAAAGAATAAATAAAAAAGAAGCCTTCTTAAGAGTATATGATAGAAAAATTACGAATAAAAAAATATACGTAGGTTTTAAAACAATAAAAAAACAGCTCTCCGGACAAAACCTTAGAATGGAAACTTAATAATATCTACATTAAAAATATCCACCAAACTAGATATGGAGTTACCCAAATGTTATTTTCTCATCATTGAAAAATTACAACGAGCAATTATTGCGGTTAACAATTTGCTATAGACACATTTGAATTAGAAAAATTTCCACGTGTTTTTAGTGGGAGTTTCCAGTATATTGAAGCTATCAATAATATTTTGAATAACCTTACCTTGAGACTTCAAATCAAAGATAATCTTTCTTTCAGAGTTTTAAGATGTGTCAGAAATTTATTTTGAACCTTCAATAGTGCTGGAATGGATAACTTAGTTAGGGAACCAAATAGTTGAGCAATACTCTAATATATTTCTTACTAGTGGGGAGTAGAGTACTAGCATTGTAGATTGTTTCCTAAAAGCTTTGCCAACTCGTAAGATGAATCTCAGCACCTTAATTCCTCTTCTTCCCAGTGTCATGTCAGGTCCCCCCAACGTTGAATATCACCTGAGAGTAGGCATCTTTGTCACCGGCAGCCCGAAAAAGATCCCTTACGCTCCTTATACCAGTCCAATCACATATATTGCGGAGCCAGGAGATTTGCCTCCTGCCAACACCTCTTCGATCTTCTATTTTGCCTTGGATGATCAGGTGCAGTAATTTTTATTTTGTTCCTCTAAATACATGACCCAAATAGGACACGTTTTGAATTTTAATATTAGTCAGCAACTCTCTAACAACTTTGGCTCTTTGAAGAACCCTCGTGTTGCTGACCATATCTGTCCAGGGTATCCGTAGCATTCTCCGGTGCATCCACATTTCGACTGCTTCCATTCGGTTCATACTACCACCTTTGAGGGTCCATGATTTCACTCCTTGCAATAACACTGACCAAACGTAGCATTTGACTAACCGTTGTCGAAGTTTTAAGTTTAGATTATCATCGCAGAATACACTTCTCATTTTATTAAAAGCTACACGAGACGATTCAATTCTGCACTTGACTTTGGTTTCTGGGTCGAGGTCTTCCACTAGGATACTTCCGAGGTATTTAAATGTTTTCACTCTCTCTATATCAGCACCGTTCAATGTAAGACGCGCTCCTGCCGGCCCAAAACCGTGGACTTAGTTTTACTCACGTTTAATATAACTAAAGAAATTCAGACAGTGGTTAATGTTATGCCCAGATTCACAACCTCACTCACTTTCCTTCTCCAGCATCATATTCAAAGAACCTGGGATATGTGAATGGCTTCTTTATACAGATAAAACTGATCCACTGACACTTTTTGACATAAAGCTCCAGTTTATTTATACAGGGTGCGTTTTATGATCCAAGCTGATGTTTTTTTTTTAATAACTTATAAATGAAACACAATTTAATAATTTACATTTAATTGATTGATTATATGGTTTTACCATTATGTATGGAATATAACGTCGGTCAAGTGGCCGCCTCTAGCCGTAGAGCAAACGTGAGTTTTTTCAAGCATATTTTTCATAACATTCTCGCAGATTTTTGGTGTTATTTCAGCAATTTCTTTTTTAATGTTGTCCTCAAGCATCGGGATTGTGGTTGGTTTGTTGGTGTACACCTTTCCCTTCAAGTACCCCCATAGGAAATAATCGGGGACATTCAAATCAGGATTGGGGGGGCCAGTCGATATCACCAATTAGCACAAAGTGTGTGTGATGTGGCACCATCCTGTGACAACCACTTGTGCTGTAGACCCAATTGATCCGATTCGGGCACAAGAAAGTTTGCCAACATGTCACGATAGCGATCACCAGTAACTGTTACTGCATTGCCTTTAGCAATCTCAAAGAAATATGGCCCAATGATGCCGCCGGCTCAAATGGCGTACCATACAGTCACTCTGCGAGGTTGTAATGGTCATTGGTGTACCAATTGAGGATTTTCAGTGCCCCAATAGCGGCTATTCTGTTTATTAACTAGGCCAGCCAACTCGAAATGTGCCTCGTCGGTATAACACAAATTATAAAGTTTGTTTCAATTTGATTCAAAGACAATTATCAGGTTGATTTATAAACAGTATCTTGAATAAACAATAAAAATAAAATGGGGTCAAGATGCAAACCTTAAGAATCTACAGGTAGAGGCACAAAATTCAGTTGATGCAAATTAATTTATACTAACTGAAATAGTCTTGTCAGCATGATAATGACATTGAGCAACACCTGCTGAATGTCGTTATTTATCAATAGAAGTTGTTGACTTTGTGTCTCCTTAGGGACAGCCACCAAGGTACCTTATCTTCTAGTTTTGATACTAATCAACTGATCCCAGTTACTGGACTAAATGTGATAATTTCAAAATCCCAATTCAGCACTGGGTATATCACCACCAAGTTTTAGGAGAAGGGTGGGAGCAGGTGTAGCAAGGTCTTTGGTTTTTGTCCGTAGACTACTGGCATTCATATAGTATAACATAAGAATATGGATTTGTGTATATTGTGAGGTTGAAATAAACATATTTTATGGTAAGGTTTGATTCCGTGTTCTTCGTCTGTGAGTTTAATTAGTCTCTCAAACTTCTCAATTCCTATCTCTACCTATATGTCAGATCATATTTGACATAGGCGCCATCCTTTGGTTGTCTTCTGGAGAATAGTATCAATTTAGTCGGAGTGGAATCAATAAACAAAATTTTATAAGTCGAGTATTTTCCCTCTTTTTAGGCAAAATACTCGTACATTTTGTAAGTCAATAATGTCATCGATTTCGTGTAACACTTATGACTTTCGATGACCTTCTTAATGTCTAACTCTTCTTCTTCTTAAACTTTCTATAGACTCAAGAGTCTGTTACTGCAGGATTGTCCTCCTGTGATGCTGAACTCCAGCTATCTCTCCATCGTTTCGGGGGTGTCCCTGGTGGACGCCGTCCATCCGGCACCCCGTGCAGAGCTATGTATAGAATTCATTCTCTGTACATGTTGGTACCAGTATAGTCGATGCTGTCATCTCCATCTGACAACATCTTGGACCTCACAGACCTCTCGGATTGTGGTCTGTCTAATTCACTCTGAGAATTTTATGAGCATTCATTCGAAGTTCAACTATTTTTATTATGATTTTTACTTTCCTGAATTTCAGTGATGGAATCACATATAGTACCCGGTGGTAAGTAATACACATTGTTTGTAGACCGTCGTCTCTGTCACACGATGCGCTAACCGCATCGTGACTACGATACCGGACTGTTAGCGATCGTGCAACAGAGATGACCTTCTAAAAACTATGTGTATTACTTACCGCCGGATACTATATGTCCGACAGCGTTGTCTGTGGTTGCAAAGAAGTTCTTATAAACCTTCATTTCACCCTCTAAACCAAAAATATCAATTGCAATTTGCCCAGAAGTCCCACTTTTAAAAACATCTTGCCCATTTGTTATTTTGTAAACTTAAGAGATGTATTTCGCAGTTAACTGGTTAAAAATATTAACTTTACCATTTCTTTTTTGAAATATAGCTAAGAGCTCCCTTCGTTAAGTGGTAAGACTAAAAAATGGAAAATGTTCAAATCAATAAAAAATATATTTATAATAGATTGCTGTGTGGATGCAGACAGAGCCAAATCATGGTACCGGGTGAGATGGACAAGCTCACTGTTCAAATAAGCAGCAACGTAGAAATAAATAATAAATCTACATTTTATTCCTCAAATTGTTGGATTTATCCCTGATTATAAGCAGCTCCCACCATATTATCAACACTTTTCAACAAGTGTCTTCTGGAAAAGACATTCCAGAAGATTAGAAATCTGCAACAGTAATACTTCTCCATAAGAAAGGTGATCAAGAGGATCTTAACCCTTCCCTTACGGTGATAAAAATGAAACGCGTGTTCCGGTGTTGGGTAGTGAGTACGCGATAAAAAATTAGCGATTTTAAATCGGAAAAATAAGAACATTCATAGATAATCCCCTTAATTAATTATAATTGAAGTTAAAAATTATAATAATTGAGATTTATTTGCTGAAAACATTAAAAAACCATCTGGCACCGCTCACGGAACGGGCGTAGGTCTAGTCTTGTTGCCAACTCAACAGCTACTGCAGCGCGGCAGGGTTGGGGGCTAACTCGGGCGTCGCTTACACTTGCGAGGTGGAGACAATTGCGCTCCTCGCTATTCAGTGACGTATGCAAAAGTGAGATGCAAATATAGTGTCGCGCTTCCCGCATACTTTTCACCTATCGTCAAGACCCAAGATCGAGGCACTCACAGCGTTTAAATGCGAATTTGTTTCCGATATTTAGAAAATACTTACGATGTAGTCGATAAATTCTGATTATAATTAATATTATTTTTTAAATCAATGCGTAAATATATTATGGAGGAATATCTAGAATCTTAACCTTGTATTTATTATATTTATAGAGATATTGATGGTTATTTGAAGCAACGTGTAGAAGATACCCAACACTGGGAAGGAAAGGTTAAGAACTACCATCCGATCAGTTTGTTACCTGCCCTGTACAAAATATTTACCAAGATCTTAACCAACCAACTCTTGACACGAACCAGTCACGAGAACAAGTTGGATTCAGGAAGGGTTTCAGTACCATGGATCATATTCAAGTACTGTGGGAAATAATAGAACTATGTGCAGAATACAAATTTCCTTTATATCTAGCCTTTGTGGACTATGAAAAGGCATTTGACTCAGTCAAAAAAGCTGCCATACTAGAAGCTCTAAAGACACAAGTCATTGATAGAGCCTACATTCAGTTGTTCAATAACATCTATAAGGATGCAACAGTAAAAATACATCTCCACAAATCCTCGAAAACCTTCCAAATTGGTAAGGGAGTTCTTCAAGAAGGTACACTTAACATATATGTATATACACTTACTATATAGAGTATGTCTTTAGTAAACTGGAACGGGACAATAAAGGCCTGGTGATTGATGGAAAATACGTGAGCCATTTGAGATTTGCAGACAATATTTTTATATTCTCAAAATCAAAATGATCTTCAGCACTAACTGCAGGAATTAGCAGAGGTTAGTAAAGAAGTTGGTGTAAAAATGAATATGTCAAAAACTAAATATATGATGAACATCTTCGCTAGCCCAAAACCAATAATTGTAGATGAAGAGCATGTGGAACTTGTCCAGGAATGTGTATTTGGGCCAACTTATTTCCTTTGTAGATGGCATATCGAAGGAAATATCACAACGGACAAAACTAGCATGGAGATCATTTGAACATCTTCAAAAGTGATCTTCCAATGTCAGCGAAGCAAAAGGTCTACAAACAGTGTATTCTCCCAGTACTTACGTATGACAGTGAGACATAGACGCTCACAGTAAAGAACACACAAAAGCTCCAGACCGCACAAAGGGGCATGGAGAGATGCATGTTGGGATATACTAAAAGAGACTGTAAATGAAACACCTGGATTTGCAACAAAACAAAGATAGAAGACATAATAAAGGTGTGCAAGAAAATGAAGTGGCAATGGGTAGAAGAGTAGACAGAATGTCAGACTCCCGAAATAATCCAATGGTACCCAAGAGGCTCAGAAAAAGACCAAAGGTACGCTGGATGGATGAAATCAAGAAGCATGGCAGCATCAGATGACACAAACGAATAAAAAACCGAATTATTTGGAGTCAACTTGGAGAAACCTTCATCCAGCAGTGGATCGACCCAGGTTGACAATGATAATAAGCAGCTCCCATTAAACATACAGAAATAGCTACATTCACGGATTAACACTTACGCACTATGCAATACACCATCGTTGTTGTTGCTGGGCATCGTAGTTGATAATCCCCTCTCCATTCTAGCTACTCCTCTATTGAGAGTGAGAACAGCCAAGGCCCTACTACATAACAGACCCTGACGTGCTCCGATTGGTTTTGAACTTAGTGCCATCCTCTTGGTGTGAGCTGTGTACAGTATGGTGTACGCATTCACATCAATCCAGATTTCACATCTTAACATTCATCTATAGATAGATGAAACATAAATAATAATCTATTATATTATTATATTGAATGCTTTGAACTATCATATTAATTTATCAAAATATTTGAACACGTTTGTAACTACGATTTGTTTATTTTATACTTACAATTTGTTTGCCTACTTACACCATCATTTAAGGTTATCTCTTTAGATGAAAAAAAACATTTCTTTACATTCAATGTTTCTAACTCTGTTTGAAATCAATGGGTATAATAAAAAAAATGAATACAGGCACTCTTCACTTAGGTTAAGGCCACACCAAAGTGCTTCGTTAGGTGATACATGATTAATAGACTAGGTGACTTCAGGCTTGGCCACACCAAAGTGCTTCGCACCAATTCATTTGACATTTGGAAGCGGTTGAGTCAATAAACAATACCACTCTCAAAACTAACCAATTTCATTATAACTTACCTTATCTTTATTTACTTCCTGTGCAACTTCATTCCGAAGTGATTTTATTACAGGTACATTTTTGTATAACTTGCTCGATGGGTTCCACAAAGGCTCCCTTTTATACACAACTGTTATTCAAACTTTCTCCATCTTGTAAAATCACTTAGAGACACAATAAAATTAACCAACACATCTATTGGCTAGGAGACTCACTAGGTGACTAAACATCACATAGCGTGGTGTGAAGCGTGCAGTGTGGCCATTGCGATAGTATGCGGTGCGTTGGTTCACTAGGATGTCACCTTGCTCCCAGCGTAGCTCTAAACACCAAACAAGGCTCCTACCTGTGTGGCCGAGGCCTTAAGGACTAGGTGATTAAGGAAATTGGTCGATAAGTGAGGAGCTTAATCATTTTTATTTATTCTGAATAAAGAAAAGGTCTAAAGGAGACTCCAGCTTGCTGACTTTATTTTAATTTACATATAACAGAACATAAAAATACAATCAGCAAAAAAAGTCATTCAGATTGATATTTTATCATGTCATCGAATCCTTCAGTGTGGTCGAGGTTTAAGGTCATCAGTCTGATCATCCGAGCTATCAGCAGGGTTATCAGGAGTTGTCGAGCCCGGGTAAGGGAGATGATAGCAAGGAAATTGAAGTACTTGTAAGGGCAGGTGTCCTGGATGTAGCTTTCGAGAAGGATTTCATTAGTGTGGTTCCCTTTGTATGTTTATTTTTTTCTTCATAAATTTCACGGTAGTATCGTAAAAGTTCATTCATTTGCTGTTCCACTTTCGTTAACCATTCAACATTTGGACCATTAACCTCTAATTCTAATATAGCCATATTCACCCTTTACATCGAACTCATTTTGTACTATTCTTTCCTCTTCCAAGTACTGCTACATTTCCCATTCTATTCAATCTTCATTAGTTAGCTCTTCCTCAGCACATTCCACTAATTGAAGAGTTAAACTCAAGAACAAAAAGTATGTAAAGAGTTATAAGACAAAAACTGTGCAGTATTTGAGTAAATTGCTTGTGGATATGTGCCCAGTGACATCTCTGATTGTAAAACAGAATCACTTTTAGTTTGAATTCACATACGAGTATATATGCCATTTATGGGTATATTGTCGCTTGTTGATAGACTGTTTTTCCATAAAAAAAAAAAATCAAAATATGGTTATGTGGATTATGAGTTTAACTCTTCAATATCTTCCTCTTTATCATCTAAATTAAGCACATTGGCAAGTTCCACGATTGTTTTATCTATAACATCAATAAACTCCTTTTTGTCAAACCTACCAAGCTGGGTCAATGTTCTTTGTACAGTGTAAAATTTATGATTTCCAAAATTACGAAGGGTTACTCAGACTGAGAAAGGGGATTCCCCGCATTGAAGAGCTGGTCATAAGTCCAAGCAATCGTTAAACAGAGGTCGGCAAAGAGAGGCTCTTTCCATAGGCATCTGCGACTCTTCAACTCCAGCTTCACCTCCACTCCGCAGCCTCACCAGAAGAGCATGAACACGGCCGATGAACGAACACAAACGGCACAATCTTATTGTTATATTTTATTAGTGTTTAATTATTCAGGTTTTCTTGTTTTATAGATAGTGCACTGATCTACTGAAGCTTATAACTCCCATATGTAATGTTCTATTCTTCTATGTAGCCTACGACTGTATTGTGAATTTGAGTTTTAAATAAAAATCTTGATTTCATCTAGTTTTTTTTCTCATCAATTAAAATGTATATACCGTATTTTACGGACTATAAGACGAACTTTTTCCTTCAAAAAATTGCCTCCAAAATTCAGGTGCGTCTTATACTCGAAATTAATATAAAAATGTCCAGTGTTTGATTTAAAATTCCCGCCAGTATGGCCATATATTCGATGCCGCAGGAAAGCTATCTCTATCTGGCAACATTGGATTCAACTGGCAGCAACAGTGCACCGATGCGACGAACATGAGTTGCGGGGCTAACACTGTCTCCCTCCCGCCCCGCCATCACAAACCCAGAACATTGTCTAGCCTATGATGCGTCATTGCAGTCTACGGTGCCAGTGAACTTGAATTGAAAGTGATTTGTGTTATCGGTAACAGTACAATATGTTTGTTAGTAGCTAGTTTCGCAATGGGAAAAAATAAAAAGTATTCATAAAAAGTCCGTAAAATACAGTAACATAGCTACAGTGAAAATTAATGTTGAGGCTCTATGAAAGTTTTGAGATTCTTTTAATTAATATTTGGCTCATCTCACAAGAAAGTCTGCAGACCCCTGAGGTAGGTCGATAATTGAGGAGTGCCTTTATATACAATATAAAAAAATATTTCAGAAATCTGCTAGTTCGAATTAGTGCATTACATTTTCACTGTCTTATTTTGATAAATATATTTGTCTCAATTATTTTGCAATTTTTTTATAAACACACTTCTTTTCATAATTTTCATTTTCAAATTAGAAATATATAAGTATTGTCTTCATCATTTTCAAATTAGAAATATATAAGTATTGTATTCATAATTTTCATTTTCAAATTAGAAATACAATATATGTAAATATATAAGTATTGTCTTCATCATTTTCAATTCATAACACATTTTTTTCACATTTAATCAGCTTATATTTTTTATTTATTTTATTTAATTAACGACACAACAGTGTCTTTATATACAAATGAACATGTGACAGGTTATACAAGTACTTAAAATTATTGACAAATAATAACAAAACTTTATCTTAAACTAACATGAAGATACAAAAAGCAGTAGTAATAATAAATTAC
This sequence comes from Odontocerum albicorne, assembly GCA_949825065.1. NCBI lineage: Eukaryota > Metazoa > Arthropoda > Insecta > Trichoptera > Odontoceridae > Odontocerum > Odontocerum albicorne. The sequence continues at coordinate 5,165,789 of OX463843.1, forward strand.
AGTCATTGTTTTAAAATTATTTAATAATTATATGTATATTTAAGTTCAATATATGTTATGTATGTATACCACAAAATATTACCAAACTTCACCAAGCAGACTTACGTAATTGTTGAAGACTTATTTTATACAAGTAAAGAATTCAGATTTGTTTTTAGTTAAATAACGCTTACATATAACAAAAATTGAGATTTTTTTTAGAATTTTGACAACTGTCTTGATATATTCATAGAGATTTAAATAAAGCTAAAATTGTGAGTAGTTCTTGTAGGTGGCAAGGAATAGGTTTTGATTTTACGACCTCCTAGATTTTTATAGACAAAATGAGTCTTTTTATGCCAAAGGTTGTACATTTTGAAACGATACGTTCCAAATATGCTTTGGGTTCGCTGCATAGATTGCATTTGCTCAGATTTATAGAATCAGCTAAATGGGTTTTGGAATAGTGGCTTATTCAACAAATCTAATAACACCAACCTTCTCTACCTAGGAAGTAGGAATGAAAGCTTTTAAATAATTTTAGGTCAAAAATGTATAATTTTTAAACAGATCATTTACATTAAAAAATAACTGTAATTCTTCTTCTTGAATAATGGCCTCACAGAAATGAGAACTCTACGTGCTATTGCTGGGAAGACTTTGTGTGATCGTGTAAGGAACACCACAATCCGAAAGGTCTGTGAGGTCCAAGATGTGGTCAGATGGGGACGACAGCGTCGACAATACTGGTATCAACATGTACAGAGAATGAAGTCCATACATAGCTCTGCATGGGGTGCCGAGGATGGACGGCGTCCATTAAGGAGACCCCCGAAACGATGGAGAGATAGCTGGAGCTCAGCATCACAAGAGGACAATCCTGCAGTAACAGACTCTTGAGTCTATAGAAAGTTGAAGAAGAATAATGGCCATGAAATCTTATATATGAAGGAGCATACCCTAGTATCTCTAATAAGAAATGCCTTTGACCGGGTCATTAAAAAGTTTAGTAAGAAACATGGAATATTTATTCTCAATAATGTTACTATCTGTGCTCTCCACATTGACAACAAACTCCTCGAAACAAGTATTTTCTTGAAATACTCTTTTATATCCAGATTTTTAGAATGTTTTGTAAATGACACCATCAATTTCTTCAATTATTCTTTTGTCTTCTACATTTTTACTTATTTACCTCTCTAAAACTCTCAACTTTCTCTCTTAATAATTGCATTTTTCAATAGTAAAATAACCTTTTTTAACCACTTGACAGTTTTGTCCGAGCGGGACTCTGACATGAAGTTTCTTTTTACACTGACGAGCCCGAGCCTCGTTCGGGCAAATCTTGTTTCGACTTGTTGGGAGTGTTTCTCCCGAGCGTCGTTTGGGCAAATCTTGTTTCAACTTATTTTCTCGGAAAGGAATATATTTTCATATAGAATTTATTTCTTTCCTTTCCCAGTGCCCAATTTGTTTTTGAAGAATTAAATTTTTGGTTAATGCCTTACTAAAATTGCTATATCAAAGTAAATATTAGGAATATTGTGATGAAACTTTGTATATGTGTTTAAAATACTTAAATAATTTAGTTTAGTATAGTATTTCTGCCAATATTCTCGTTTATGGAGAGCTACATAACACTCCTTACACATGTACCAGGTATCTAGCTCTTGATAAAAATTATACATAGAAAAAGTCAGTCATATAATTCTGTTTGTATTTCTCACCCATCTCACTAATCTGACAGCAGACTTTATCTAATTTGTCACTTACAACCTATTTTTGGCTTTCATTTCCTAGGTGATGTGTTTTGATTTTTCATTTATTTATAAATAAATAAGAGTACAGGTATTCGTCAACTTACGACCTCAATTGGTTCCGATAAACAGGTCATAAGTTGACATGGTCGTAAGTCGGTTTATGCAATCATTTCCGTACATATGTAAATTATACTGCGTGAGGATATTATAAGACTGTTTTCTATGTTCTTATTATAATCGGTGTATCATCACTGTCATTTATCGGGTTTCTCTATGCTTTTTTGGTTTTTTATTATTTTTCGAGTTTGTCTTTGTTTTCTTTCTCATATTGGCATTCGTTTCCAGAATAATCCTGTTTCATTGACATTAAAAATTTGCTACGGTAGATACCCTTCATCCGTTATTATTTTATCAAGACTATCAACAAAGTTCCTAGCTCCTTCTTTGTCTACACTCGCTGCTTCTCCAGTCACTTGAACATTATGCAACTGGAATCTTTTCTTGAATCTCTTGAACCAGCCAGTACTTGCAACAAATTCTTGACAATAGTCGTTTCTGGCACGCTCCTTCAAAGTCCCAAATAAACTTCTAGCCTTCATCTGCACAATAAAAAGAGATAACGTTGTGCATTTTTGAATTTGATCTTCCATCCAAATATGCAACAGTTTCTCCATTCCGTGGATGGGACTAATTTGTTGCTTGGTTATAACTCTCAACTGCATAGATGCGGAACTAATCACAGCTTCACGAATCCTTTCTTTGTCCTTCAGAATCGTCGACACAGTAGAGTGTGATAGCATCAAATCACCTGCAATTCACTTTTTTTCCTCCTTCATACTGCTTAACTACCATCATTTTTGTTTTCAAATCAATAGCCTTTCTTTGCTTCTTGGCAGGTTGAGAAATTGACATTTTCCTTTTTGTAGACATCTCGGAAGGGCTTAAAATATGCTTATAACAAGACAACACATCCTTATTGGACGAAGCCGCAGCTAATACTGACCGCGATACGCATAGTAATACAATATGTAGTGTACATGGACTGCTAGCGTCACACTTAGCGCAGGCGGACAACTGATCGCGGATTGTAGTCGTAAAGTCGTAAGAAGCATAGGTCGTAAGTCGACGACTACTTGTATTATAATAAATTGAGACAGTTTTAAAAGCAGTTGTTTATTATATTTTTTGATCATAAATATGACTTCTTATTTGCTTATAAATTTTATATAATTGCTTAGTTTTTCAAAATTATTATGAAATAAAAATTAAACAAGTCTAGAATGAAAACGGAACTGTCAGAATGCAAAGTAAACATGTAAGCCATAAGAAAAGTGATGTAAATTTAAATATATATATAATTTCACTACCATAATGTGGCCTCTTGTCTCCCCTGGATCCCCCAGGTGAATAAATTCAGATACCTGGGTGCCACCATCACTTCCAATGATGATCTCCGGACGGAGCTGCCCATCCGCATCGAAGTTGCCAGCAAGGCGTTCAACAACATGGATAGGATTCGGAAAGCGACTGGATTCAGCGTCACAACAAAATGCCGCCTGTTTAACGCATGTGTCATCCCGATCCTCCTGTACGGCTGTGAATCTTGGCATCTCAACGAGGCTATACCGAGATACTTACTTTTGAAAACAGGTGTCTCAGGAGGATATTGGGAGTCAGGTGGTATGACCACATTGTTCGCTAGCGCACCCGGCAGGGGTCTGTCGTCTCTGTAATTGGGGAGAGGCGATGGTCCTGGCTGGGACCTGTTCTGAGAATGCCCGATGATAATTGGCCGAGGAGAGTGCTGTTTTCCCCTCTCTCACGGTGCACCGTTCCCATGACAAGAAAGTCAGAGCGTTAGGAATGTTGTGGAGGGAGATTACGAACACCACCCAAAACCGCTCTGAATGGAGAAGACTGGTGGCCTCCCTATGTTCCCTTGTGGAGCTTTAAAAGAAGGGTGAATTGAATTGAATTGTCTCCCCAACCCAGGGGTACAGGTTCCATTCTTGTAGGATCTGAGATTTTTATTTTAAAATTCCATACTCGTTTTCTTCTTGTGTTTTACACATACTATACTGCAGGATTTTTAACCCTTTGATAACCTGTTTGGAAGATCTTGCAAATTAATTATTCTATTTGGATCTGGAGACTTTAGTCGGTCTCCAGATTCATATGTCAAAATCTTAAAGATCTGACACTTCACTGCACATTAATGAGGCGACATCAGAGTCTCGATCATAAATCAATTCATGCATATTTTCATTATTTAGGGGATTGTTCATGCTAGAAATCAGAAGACTGTCATTTAAAGGATGAAATGTTTACAAAAATATTTCCTAGATATCAGTAATATGTCTTTTTTAGAAGAGGTATCGGTCACGTGGAAACACAGAATCGGGACTCAAAGAAAATCTAGTTCAACACGAGTTCAGGATACAAAGTATTGACAACAATCCACTCTATCATCATTTTGGAATTGTTATCTCTAAAATATTTTTTTACATCACTGTTAATTTTTAAATACATGTCTTCTAAATGTTTATAAGCAAGAACGTGTTCACTTATGGCAGACTCCAGATAATCATTTTCCACATCTAGAAGCCTTCTTGAAGTTGATGGATTGGAAGATAAATGTCTCGGCAAAGTTGTAAATATCATAGGTGCTAAAAGGAATTAATAAGGAATATTCCTAATTAATTCCCCTAGAAATAGAGAAATTAACCTCTAAACGAGTATGGCCGTATGGCGTACGGCGAGCAAATTTTTACCTCAAGTGAATTTGAACATACACGGTACGTCTGATGTTTTTATTCCCGAATACATGAATTTATCCATAAAATGGATATGGCTCAAATGTTTTCATCTATTCAATTATTTGGTATTCCCAGCAATATTGCTGGGAAGACTTTGCGTGATTGCGTAAGGAACACCACAATCCGAGAGGTCTGTGAGGTCCAAGATGTGGTCAGATGGGAACGACAGAGTCGACGATACTGGTACCAATATGTACAGAGAATGAATTTCACAAGAATTCCATACATAGCTCTGCATGGGGTACCGGATAGACGGCGTCCACCAGGGAGACCCCCGAAACGATGGAGAGATAGCTGGAGCTCAGCATCACAGGAGGACAATCCTGCAGTAACAGACTCTTGAGTCTACGGAAAGTTGAAGAAGAAGAATTATTTGGTATATGGCGGCCGTAATTACGTTTCTTATATCACTTACAAAATCATTTTTTTATTTTACTTAAGTATTTTGTAAAAAATCTCTCGCTTAGAGGTTAATAAAGAATTTTCCTTCTAAATTCCTCTATTTCTCCACGGATTCCACGCTCGTCAATGCGTTTAATGGATGGTTCATCATATTTTATACAAATTAAAGGATTTTATGTTACTTAGCCATAAATTCATTATGTTACTTAGCCATCAACTTCTCAAATGTTCATATTTGTGCTGAGCAAATATAGGGACATTCTTTTTGATATCTATACTTGCAGTTACATTCAATCACACTGTAACATCGAGCCATATTGAAGTATTATATTTGCCTAAGGCCGAGGCCACACCAAAGTGCTTCGTTATGTGCTAAGCTAGATTTTACGTGACTCATTTACTAGATGACTTCATGCTTGGCCACACCAAAGTGCTTCGCACAAATTTATTTGACATTTGGGAGCGGTTGAGTCAACAAATGATGCCCCTCTCAAAACTAACCAATTTCATTACAACTTACCATCTTTATTTACTTCCTGCGCAACTTCATTCCAAAGTGATTTTATTACAGGTACATTTTTGTATAATTTGCTCGATGGGTTCCACAAAGGCTCCCTTTTATACACAGCTGTTATTAAAACTTCCACCATCTTGTAAAATCACTTGGTGACACAATAAAATTAACCAGCACGTCTGTTCGCTAGGAGAGTAATCGTCATGTAACGTGGCACGAAGTGTGCAGTGTGGCCATTGCGATAGTATACGGTGCATTGGTTCGCTAGGATATGTCGCCTAGCTCGCAGTGTAGCTCTAAACACCAAGCGAGGCTCCTACCTGTGTGGCCGAGGTCTTAGCCATCAACTCCTACCTGTGTGGCCGAGGTCTTAGCCATCAACTTCTCAAATGTTCACATTTATGCTGAGCAAATATAGGGATATTCTTTATGAGATTTATACTTGGATTTACATTCAATCACACTGTAACATCGAGCCATATTGTAGTATTATATTTGCGTAACACATAAATATATCATAAACCACAAAAATATTTATTTTCCCAACTTATAATAATAATGAATATTTTTTTAAATATTTTGTTTTAGGCCTCGTCCACACAGGTAGGAGCCTCGCTTGGTGCTTAGTGCTACAATGCGAACTAGGTGACATATCCTAGTGAATCAACGCACCCCATACTATCGCAATGGCCACACTGCACACTTCACGCCATGCTACGTGACTATTAGTCACCTAGTGAGTCTACCAGCGAACAAACGTGTTGGTTAATTTTATTGTGTCAGTCTAAGTGATTTTACCAGATGGAGGAAATTTTATTCCGCAATTCTTTGTAGAGAAGTTGAAACCACTCCATACTTCAAGATAAATTAACATTATGCATCCAACAAGTTCCCATTTGAGATGTTCGAAATTTTAAACTTAAATTCTCTGAGAGAAGTATCTTTCTGTTTAGTTTTGAGAGTGGCATCGTTTGTTGACTCAACCGCTCCCAAATGTCAAATTAATTTGTGCGAAGCATTTTGATGTGACCAAGCCTGAAGTCACCTAGTCTATAAGTCACGTAGCACCTAGCTTAGCACTAAATGAAGCACTTTGGTGTGGTCTTAGCCTTATAACAACCTAGTTTTGCAATTTTGAAACACGTTAAATTTATTGAAAAAAAACACAAAACCAGTACGTATTTAAGAATCGGTTCGTATTTATAGAATTGATTTTACAATGAACGAACTGTGTTTATTTAATTGATTTTATTGCGTATTTATAAATTTGTAAACTCGTTTTTTAACGATTTTCATAAACTTCGCTTACGAGCAAGTCGATTTTGACATTTCATTTGTCAAGTTGGTGCGACTGGGTATCCAGGACCGGCGCATAAAGTACAGTCGTCTCATATATGGGAAAATCAAATTGCCACCCCTATATCTGATGTTCGTATGCTGTTTTCGTTTCGCATTTAATTTAAATATATCATCATCATCATTGCCTACATGGGTAGATCCACTGCTGAATAAATGTCTCCACAATTTGAATTCAAATAATTCGTTTTTGGGCTCGTTGGTGCTATGTGATGTTGCCAGTGCTTCTTTTTAAAAAAAAAAAAGGTGCCGGAGCTCACTTCTCGTCAAGCTTTTTTTAAACTGTAAAAAAGGTGGTGGAGCGCCACTCCACTGCGCTCCATCGCAAAAATAGCACTGAGAGAGCCTTTTTTTTTTTTAAAAAAAAGCACTGATAGTGCTATTTTTTAATAAAAAAAAAAAAGGTGCCGGAGCTCATTTCTTGTCAAGCGTTTTGTGTACCGTAAAAAAGGTGGTGGAGTGCTGCTCCATCGCATAAAAAGCACTGAATGTTGCTATGCTTCCTGATTTCATTCATCCAGTGTACTTTGAATCTTTTTATCTATTTGATCTCTTCGATACTACTCGATTATAGTATTTACTAGTTTAGTAAGTATTGTAGTATTTACCTTTCTATACATTATAAGTATATCTAAGAGACGCTGGTGTGGATCAAGTACTTCGACTTGCAAAAACACTTTCGGCGTGCTGTACCGCACAGGTACAAAGACTGTAGATAGGCACGTTGGTTGCCGCGTAGCGCTCAGAGAATCGAGGTAGCGAATTCCGTAGCGAAGATCCAGTAGAAGAAGAAGGTAGCAGGGAGAGATTCCTCTCAGGCAGTCGAAGCAGGGTAGCGGGTCTCAAAGTAAACACTGTAAAGTCGGTGGTACTGAGAATATTATTTTCCAAAATCAGGGGGCCCTCTATATTAATGGTCAGTCGGCCGTCACAAGCGCCCATTGCCCGCGAAATACAACAACTTTCGGGGTTTGGGCCCTGCTTACGCCGACTGGGCCCCGACCTACTCTGATCGCATCGCTCCCCAAGTCACTTATTTCCAGTGCGGTCGCGAACGCGATCGGAGTCAAACAAACATACATTTTACATATAAACTCCAAATATAGCAAACATATAGAATGAATTATCACAAAATACAAGAGTGATTATAACATACAACATATAAGTTTAATATACAGATCTACACACAATGTCTATTTCATCATACCACATACACACACAAGGGTGACGCTACACGTCCGATACAGCGTGCTGTTGGAGGAAGAACTTTCCCCCTATTCGGCTATCTATTTAATCAATCCCGGAATAATTATCGACCGAGGTCTAGAAATGGTCTCACGTGGTTTTCTTTGTCTCTCTTTAAAGTTTGAGATCTGACTCAGAATACAAATTAATGCTATGGTTAAAATTATATTTAGGCTAGACTAAAATATCGTTAACCTTTCCCTTCCTGTTATAAAAAAATCCGCGTGTATTTAATAAACGTTCCGATGCTGTGTATTTAATAAATATCAATACACATGTAAAAATGAGCGATTTAAAATAAGAATATTCATAGCCAATCGCTTAAATAAATGAAATTTGAAATCAAAAGGGATAATTATTAAAATTTAATGGCTGAAAACATGAAAAAAAAAACACCGGCCGACGTTCACAAAACGGGCGAAGAGACCACCTTAAATGGATGCCCGCGAGCTACTGAAGCGAGCGAATTGAGATTCTATTTCTTGCATTCCCATATACCGAAGTAGAGTGAGAGTGAGATGTGAATAGCGTCGCTTCCTCACCCATAGTGGATTTTTAGAATGAATACACCTACGTCACACACTGGTACACGTTTGATTGTATTGGTGAATTTATTCCCGATTTTCACAAAATATCTCTGATGTGTCCGATAAGTGCTAATTATTATGAATATTACTTTTTCATTCAATGCGTAAATGTATTACGGAGGAATACCTAAAATCTGAAGCCAGTATTTATTATATTTATAGAAATATTAAAGTTTTTAGAAGCAATGTGTACTAGTTACACATCACAGGGAAGGAAGGGTTAATAAAGATAAGTTTAATTATTTGGTTACACCCTTATGTTTTCATATTGTTACAGGCATTAAATATGAACTGTATATACTTACTTTAATATGAAAAAGTGCACCGAACAGGTTTTCTTTTAGTCTTGTGTGATGTACGATTACTTAAACAAAACTCAATTATATGGAAATTAAAGTCAGCAACATTCATAACCTAAATTTCCAAGTTTTCATGTTGGCAAAATCATCAATAGTTTTATCAAAACAGATTTTATTCAAAATCAAATGTTTAACAAAGATAATAGTCACAAGTAATATATCTTGTCCAAGACTTAGTTTCAAATAAGTTTTCATTATTTTGAATTGGCTAATATTTCTTTCATATTATAAATTAGTCACAGGCATTGACAAGAAAATTGGACTGCATTATCTATTTGGGAATATTACTTTTTGTTATTTCCTTTTTAGCCGTCCTATTTTGATGCCCTTCAGATATCGCGCCTGAGGTTAGTGCTTCGGTAGCTCCACTCTTTGTCCTGGTCCTGCATCTATCCACTAGTGTAACAAAATGAGAAATTGTAAAGGTCGATATTCTTTTTTTGATAATTGGGTTTTTATGATTTAAGCGGGAATGTTGATACCTCCACAAAAACCAACTTCAAAAATAAATATATTTAATGAAATACTAAATATAGTAGTTTGGTCCGTTTTTGGAAAGTCCGATAGTTTCTCTTCTCAATGCCAAAGCATTTTAAAACAATCTAATTGGTTTATTAAAACTATTTTTTTCCATTTAAGATAAGATTATGATCCTACCGGTTAAGATTAAATTATATCCGGACTAATACCGATAGACTAGACGCATCTAACGGTAAAAAAAATCGGAGTGGGGTTTGTAGGTGGAGGGAGATTAGGGTGAGAATATTTGTGAATGTTGTGGTGGGGTGGGAACATTTGTGAATTCACCGTGGGAACATTTGTGAATTCACCTTGGAAACATTTGTGAATTCGCCTTGGGAACATTTGTGAATTCACCTTGGGAATTGGGGTGGAAACATTTGTGAATTCACCTTGGGAACATGTGTGTTTACCAGTTGTTCATCCATTGTTCTAGCATTGATATCTCGGCACACATCCTCCACTTCTTGGACATTCATACACCTATACAACTTCGACGATTTTTTCTAACTTTCTGCATTCCCTTCTTTCAAAATATCATTCACTTGATGCAACCATAATTTCTTTAGTTTTCCTATACCACTGCTTTCACCAGCGGCGACTAGTCCCGAGGTGCGCTGGTGCGCTGAGCAACCACTCACCTCGAGACGCTCTGAGCGAATATGAAACATCTCTGTCTCACGGTTTACTGTATGTCTCTGTCTGCCCTATATGAATTAGCGTTTCCGTCTGGTGCGTATTGGAGATCGCTCCGGTAGTATTGGCAAACATGGCCGGTCAATTTGAAAGGAATATTTTTTTTTTATTTTCACTTACCATAAATAAAAATACTTGTACTATTTGTCAGTATTCTTAAACATATTTAATCTATACAAATATTTAACATTTTTAGAAGTCATGTTTACGAATATACAATTTAATTATTTCTCCGGTTCAGCGCACCAACGCACCTCCAGACCACTCACATTTGCATTATATATTTGTTGTATTAGTATTTCTTCATTTATTCATTCTTCATGCCCAAACCATCTCATCTCTGCTCTTCTTCATATTTCTCAACACATCACCCTTAATTTCATATTCATTCCATGTATTTATTCTTCATAATCTGGCACGCTTTTCACAATAATTATTCGACTCATGTCAGTATTTTTACTTCGTTCACTTTTCACTCTCATAAATCAAAGTGTGTTTTCATCATCTTAGTAGATTTTAGTAAAAACCAGATTGGAACTCTTTTAAAAAAATCTAAATACTGACGTAAATTGACCGCTCCTCTTTATTTACGTCGTCCTTAACTGTCCATGCAGTGAGACTCTGGAATCAGTTACAAACCAATATAAGACTCGCTTCGTCTTTGGCATGCTTCAAGAAGCGATTGAAAAAACTCTTAATTTCTAGTCAGTAAAATAACGTGTTTCATTCCTGATTTTTCTTTTCCTTTCCTCTCCACCATCCCTTCCTTTCCTTTTGATTGATGATATCTCACTTTATATGAAAAAGCATGTTCGGGTGATTGCCCGTCTTTGTGGGGTTCGTGAGCATGTACTCACGTATATGTTTATGAATTTCGTGGGGATGGATAGTTATTTGAATGATTTATGCGACCACGTAACTTGCTTCATTTAATTTTGTCTGGTTGGTCGGAAGAGATTGCCGCCTGTCAATAAACCCGCCAGATTGTATTTGCAATAAAAGTGTTAAATAATAATAATAATAAATTGAACTCGCAATCTCAGATCAGAGGACAGTCGTCTTACCAACTTAGGTTGCCACTAAAGGTCGTCAAGTGTTGTATTATGGACATGAAAAAAAATGTTCAAGCTTGATAGCTGTACCGTAGATTTAATCGAACATAATGAAAACAAATATTATGAAACAAATTAATATCGTTGATGAAAATATGATTTAGATTTTTCAGACTCAGAGCTTTGTGTCGAGAAAAGATTCCTGATTAGAGGCTGGAAAACTGTTGACTACAAAGGAAAATAGGGGCGGGTGAAAGGGGTCAAGTAGCAATGTACAGAATGCGCAGGGCCTCCCTCCGAAACTCAATACGAATACGATGCAAGCAGGCGGCAAAATCAAAGGCGCACTTAAAGTGTTACTATCACATATTGGAAGATCTACTACACAAGTTTTTTTTTCGTAGTACATCTTCCCTTAAGTACTGGAGAACTCTGAGAAATGCCTTCTGGTCTCAGGTTCGAGGAAAGGAAAATCCTGATCTATTTCCTTCTCGTGGTGGGGAGTGAGCAACGACCTCGTGTCGGCAAATATAGACAGGGACCGAGCATTGGCCGGAATAAGCTGACCACCAACTTTCGTCTGTTGTTTAGGGCACCCTCTTGTCCTGGAGAAGTAAATAATCTCCAAAGGCGGAAGAACTTTCGTGGTCAACGGCATAGGATGTGGAAAGAAACGGGAAACTACCACATTAAAGGCCCAAGTGGCATCCCAAGAACCAGCAAAACATGATTCAATCTCAAGTAGGAGAAGAGTTCAAATTGCTGCAAACCAGTCTTAGGACTGCAACCACGGAGAGAGAGATCTTCCCTTGGTAAGTTTTTCTGAACATATCCAGATGCGAAAAAGTGTTAATCTAATGGTCGCAGGCACTGCCTGCATATTCCACTCGACTTATATATTTTTATAATACAATATTTTTAATGCATCAATAAAAATAAGTTCGAATCCCAAGTTAAAGCGTCCTTGAGGTGAGTTTGTTCTTTAAACGGCGCTATATAAATTATCATTTTATTATTATTATTATTATTCTTCTTTCTTCTTAAACTTTCTGTAAACTCTCAAGAGTCTGTTACTGCAGAATTGTCCTGTGATGCTGAGCTCCAGCTATCTCTCCATCGTTTCGGGGGTCTCCCTGGTGGACGCCGTCCATCCGGCACCCCATGCAGAGCTATGTGTGGTATTCATTCTCTGTACATGTTGGTACCAGTATCGTCGACGCTGTCGTCCCCATCTGACCATATCTTGGACCTCACAGACCTCTCGGATTGTGGTGTTCCTTACATGATCACGCAAAGTCTTCCCAGCAATAGCGCGCAGAGTTCTCAATTATTATTAATTTGTTAAATCATGAATATATACCATCGTGCAGTTTCACTGTCGGATTAGGCAGAAAGAACGGGGTGCTAGAACTCGACTCGAAAACATTCATACATTTTCTAAAATAATTATTTTGTGTTTTTCCCTCCTTGCATATCTTTCTTTTAAAACTTTATTCACTTGATCCAATCATACTTTTCTCGATTTACCTCTCACTTGATTGTAGATTTGCGTTTATCTCGATCTTTGCATAATTCGAGTACCATATAATACTTGTACGAGTATACATTTTTTTTTACCATATAATACTATAGTACCATATAATACTATAGTACCATATAATACTTGTACGAGTATACAGTTGTCTAAATCTTTGCATCATACGAGTATCATACAATACTTGTACGAGTAAACATTATTTTTTGTAAATCTTTCATCAGTTATCTAAACCTTTGCATCATACGAGTATCATACAATACTTGTACGAGTAAACATTATTTTTTGTAAATCTTTCATCAGTTATCTAAATCTTTGCATCATACGAGTATCATACAATACTTGTACGAGTAAACATTATTTTTTGTAAATCTTTCATCAGTTATCTAAATCTTTGCATCATACGAGTATCATACAATACTTGTACGAGTAAACATTATTTTTTGTAAATCTTTCATCAGTTATCTAAATCTTTGCATCATACGAGTATCATACAATGCTTGTACGATTATACATTATTTTTTGTAAATCTTTCATCAGTTATCTAAACCTTTGCATCATACGAGTATCATACAATACTTGTACGATTATACATTATTTTTTATAAATCTTTCATCAGTTATCTAAACCTTTGCATCATACGAGTATCATACAATACTTGTACGAGTATACATTATTTTTTGTAAATCTTTCATCAGTTATCTAAACCTTTGCATCATACGAGTATCATACAATGCTTGTACGATTATACATTATTTTTTGTAAATCTTTCATCAGTTATCTAAACCTTTGCATCATACGAGTATCATACAATACTTGTACGATTATACATTATTTTTTATAAATCTTTCATCAGTTATCTAAACCTTTGCATCATACGAGTATCATACAATACTTGTACGATTATACATTATTTTTTGTAAATCTTTCATCAGTTATCTAAATCTTTGCATCATACGAGTATCATACAATACTTGTACGAGTATACATTATTTTTTGTAAATCTTTCATCAGTTATCTAAATCTTTGCATCATACGAGTATCATACAATACTTGTACGATTATACATTATTTTATGTAAATCTTTACGTCATACGAGTATCATACAATACTTGTACGAGTATACATTATTTTTTGTAAATCTTTACGTCATACGAGTATCATGCAATACTTGTAGGAGTATACATTATTTTTTGTAAATATTTCATCATATATCTAAACCTTTTTATAATGCAATATAATAACATATATAGTATATAGATCATACATAAGTATATTTTTTATGTAAAATTTTCATAATTCGTCTAAATCTTCGTGCAATACATTACAATACAATAATTGTATGAGTACAGATTTTTTGGAACTTTTTTTAACATCCATTCTTCCCACAGCAAAAATATGGTCAAAGAAGAAAGAGAAAACTTAGGAATGAAAAAGGCAAGAAGTCGAGTGTGAATGTTAAGGAAAATATTTTGAAAGCAACTAAGATATGTAAAAAAAAGGATACGGGTGATATCAAAAACAATAGTGGAACTATTCTGCAATGGTGATATCAAAAACAATAGTGGAACTATTCTATAAAGTATTGATTGTTTCTTCATCAGTGGTAATCGACTTCCCGAGTGTGTGAAAAGGAAAGCGAGTTCAGTTAAGTTTGATCCCATCACCACCCACGCATAAGTCCCATCCTGTGCGATCTACACTAGAAGAGAGCATTTTTTTATGAGCGTTACGTCACGTAGCGACGAAGAAGGAACTGACCAAAGGGACTCCTCCGGTGGCGACACACCTGAGTGTGAGAAGAATAGTAGGGACGACGGACTTGAGGTCTGACGTCACGAGAGAAGGAAAATGACTCGCAGCGTTGTAAATAACCTAGCAATTTGCCAGTACTTTCACGGAAAATATCAAATAATTTATCAATCTGTTCCATAAAACTGGCTGAACCTTTCCCTTCCTGTTCTAAAAAAATCCGCGCGTTCCGGTGCTGTGTATCAATACACATCAAAAATACACATGCACATGTAAAAATGAGCGATTTAAAATCGGAAAAAAAAGAATATCCATAGCCAATCGCTTAAATTAATATAATTTGAAGTCAAAAGTGATAATAATTGAAATTTAATTGCTGAAAACATGAAAAAAACATCGGCCGACGTTCACAAAACGGGTGAAGAGACCACCTCAAATGGATACCCGAGAGCTACTGAAGCGAGAGAAGCGAGCGAACTGAGATTCTATTTCTTGCGTTCCCATGCACCGAAATAGTCAGAGTGAGACGCGAATAGCATCGCTTCCTTACCCATAGCGTTTTTTTAGAATGAATATACCTGCGTCACACACTGGCACACGTTTGATTGTATCGGTGAATTTATTCCCGATTTTCACAAAATATCTCTGATGTGGCCGATAAGTGCTAATTATTATTAATATTATTTTTTTCATTCAATGCGTAAATGCAATACGGAGGAACACCTAAAATCTGAACCTAGTATTTATTATATTTATAGAGATACTAAAGTTTTTTAGAAGCAATGTGTACTAGTTACACATCACAGGGAGGGAAGGGTTAAGTACTGGAAAGTGTGTAGCGCTGTCCTCTCTTCCAACCCTAAAAAGAATATGTGGTAATATTTATGTAGATTACTTGATAAAATATAAATATATTATTCTGTCCCATCAGTTAGAAGAGTTATTTTATAAATCAAAATGAGAAATCAACGAATGTTGTTGACCGGAGTCGAATTTCATAGATTTTGTTCACAGGTAACACGATCCGGAGCAGATGCCCTGAAAATGTGGCATCACCGCTCCAATTATTGTTGACTAACTCAATCAAATCCGGGAACGTGACACACAGATTTTCTCTGCCTAGAATTTTAGCCTAGACGCATTTATTGCTATGTTGAGCAAATCTTGAAAATTATGTTTTTTTTTCTTGTAGGATAAAATACACAAGATATGCATTTACAATAAAAGTGATAAGTTATACTAGAGAAAATTTAGGATGGTCCCTGTGACGTTTGAAATGTCATGTTTCAAAGGGATGGGGTAAAATCGTATCTTTTACAAATCGAATCGATTTTTTATAAATCGAAAAATTGTTTATCTCTAAACTGACGTTTTAATTCCTAATTTTTATTATACTGACTTTCTAATGTATTGTATGATTTGTATCTATCTTTAAATAGGCCAAGATCCACTGTGAATTAATACTAATTACGAACATTTAATTTTTGGTGTAAAAAAAAACGAAAATTCAATTATTGTATACCCCATCCATAGACAATGCAGACTAACGTAGTGACTTTTGACAAACGTCGCCAAATATCATTTGATTTTAACAAACTGCCACATTTTTGCTTATTTGTAACAAGATGTATTAATTTGTCATTATTGTTAGTTTTATGTAATGTATTTACCTAAATAACTTGCTTTTTATTAGAATCGAGACTTATATTAAAGTTGATAAAATTACTGAACGTCGTTACAAGGTTGTAATTGGGGCAAATTTGTGAACTGTCACAGGGGCCATGCTACATTTCTCTAGTATAATGTATTTGTCGCATGAAGCTAAATACAGTATATTTAGTTAACATGATGAAAAAAATTCTTGTTTTTTCCACATGGGTAAAACAAAATAGATATACGAGTACTATGATATTTAAGTTGCTTTTTTTTGTTTAAATCCTTTTTCTGAATATCAAACGCGAAAAAATAAATAAATTCACATTAAAAATTGTCTTACGTTTAAGCAGAAGTTAAATTCGTATATTGTCGTACAAAAAGAGAACGAAGCAAAGAGAAATGTATTTTTTCTAAAGAGGTGTTTTCTAAAAACATAAATATTTATTCGCAGGAACTCCCTCGAGGTATCCTAAGGGCTCAGTGGCACGCTATTCTCCCTAACTTATCACCCTTGCTTGGGGGAAAACATGAAAAACTTTGAAAATCTTGTGTTCTGTAAACACTTTATGTACGTGCTCTGTCTATCATTTCTTTCCAGGTTTGAAACAAGTGAGAGAATGTTTCTTATATTTTTTAATCATTGCTTCCCAAACTTTATTGGTTCACTTTATTGTTTTTTTAAAACACTACAAATCTATTACGCAAACATAAAGATAATTATCACATGACAGGCGTTAAGCTCTTGCGGTCGGGCTCGCCCTACATTGGTGAGGTGTATCTCGGCCGGGGGAATATTTGTGGGATGAGCCTGGACCTTTTCAATGTCTTCTAGGTATCTTGAATGTATTTTTTTGTCATCTATTTATTTTCTGTGTTTTTTTTATATTCTTGTTCTACGTGTTCAAGGGTGTGGGCTGAAAAACATCTGGTGTCCCCGTTGCTGGGTTCGCCCTATATTGGTGGGATGTATCTTGGCCGAGGGAATGTTATTAGATGAGCCCAGACCTTTTGATAGCTTCTGTATTTAATGTTTTATCTGCAATTTATGTGTTTTTGAAGTGTTATTTAAATATATTTTGTATTTTTTTTATTATTATTGTATTCAATTACATAACTAGCTTTTCATGTACGTTATGCAGAGTTTATTTATGAGCATTTTATTTTATTTAGAAAAAAAATACCATTTAACAATACACATATTATAAATGCAATTTTTTGCCCCTTCAGTACCTCTGCACCTATTGCCCCTGTCCAGTTACACTAATGAAGGCATTGGCATGATTTTTTTTTCATCATAGTTCAGTTCAGTACGATCCCACCACCATCCACTTTGTTATAGGAGACAAAATAAGTCCCCATCCAGTCCGATCTACCCCATCCAGTCCGTTTATGGGCGCGAAGGAATTACCCAATGGAACTGCTTCTTTATTGAAGTGAAACTTCTATGGGCGCTGTAAGGCAAATTGGCCTGAACGTCACGAAAAGTGAAACGGTATATTATTTTGTTTTATTATTAAATTATTATTTATTACTATTAATTATTTTATTTATTAATAAATTAATATTAATTATTTAATATTAATAATTATTTATTATTAGTAATACTTAATATTATTAAGTGCATTGTATTATTATTAAAATTATTACTATTTATTATTAAAAATTAAAAAAATTATATTTTTTTATTTAATTAAGAGAGATTTTCTTGAATTATATTCCACATAACCATTTCCTAATCCTAAAAAAAAATCGTTAACAAATGGAAAAAAAGCAATGCATAAAATCAACTTTTCTTAGGAGTTAAGAAGTTTCACTTCTACCACGCGAGAGTCTCACGCATCTGTTTTTTTTTATTTGTCTCTTCATTGTAAAAAAAACAATTTGGCGGGCTTATTGTCAGTCTCTTTCAAACAACCAGACAAAAGTAAACAGAGGAAGTTACATAGCCGCAAAAAATATTCAAATTATTATTCATATTTACAAAATTTATATACAATATGCATAATAAAAGTTAGATATTTGCAACCAAAAGAAAAGGAATAGATGGTAAAGAGGAATGAAAAATCAGGAATGAAACACGTTATATTCATGACTTGATATTAAGAATTTTTCAGTCGATTTTATTATGTGTATCAATTCCATTTTATTTCTTCGAAAATATGTTTTAAAAATTTTTTATTTTTGGAAATGAGGCGGTCACATATGAGACCTGTGCCCATTTCAAGGGGTCGCAAAAGTGACCGATGAATGTTTAGGTAATAATATCTAAGTTAAGGTTGTATTAGGAAATACAATTCTTATATGAGATATAATGAATGGTGATTTTCTTATAATACCTATTTACATATTTGACAATAAATTGACCGGATGTTTAGATCGTTGCTACTGGACATGCAGCTAACTTCACGACGATCCATCTTAAATAAGACCTCTGCCCGTCCACTACATTTGCCAATTTGACATTTGTGTTACTTAAAAACGTTTCATTAAGAAAATGAATCCTTATAAGTATAACTATAAGGGTGGTCGCATATGCAACCGATTTCTGCTTATTCCCGTTAAAGGGTTTAAGCATGCCGAAGACTCCTTATCTGATGGGAACACACTTAATTGAAAATAATAGTAGCGACAACGTACATACTCGTAAGTTCCGACATCACGGGAGAAAGAAAATGATCCATAGCACAGTAAATATTCAGTCTTTCAAATTGAGCGGTTTTTTTTATTAATTTTTTTTTAATTCTTGAATAAAACACACAATTTGCTTTGATTTCAAAAAACTTTTTATTGGTCAAAGAAGTTTAATGTATGCCATTTAAACACAACAAACAATAAAAAAAAATGTCCACCTCTTGCAGGTTCACAGATGTCCACTCTTTTGTCAAAATTTTCGATTATATTTTCGCATAATTGCGGTTCTAACTCGCCAATAACGCGAATAATTTCGTCCTTCAGCTCAGGAATTGATCGGGGGTCATTCTTATAGACCTGGATTTTTACGTAACCCCAGATAAAATAGTCCAATGGTGTCAGATCACATGATCTTGTTGGTCAATTAACATCACCGTTTCCGGAGATTACAATAGATACAATAATTCTCAATTTGAACGCGTTGTTATATTGTATACGACTCCATTTTTATTAATGCTATACATTACACTTCTCAAATGTCACAAGCCCCAGGTAAGTTCGTGACGCCATCTGTGTTTTATCCAAGAATTAAAAAAAACGCTCAATTTTAAAGACCCTATACTTATAAAGTGGCTTAATATCTGGAATTCAGACAGCTTAGAAAGTTGCCAGTATTTTTACAGAAGATTTCAAATTCAGCAAAACTATATATATAATCAGAGTAGGGTTTCGGTCCAAATTGTCACTAGTATAAATCTCCCCTTTAACTCAAAACCTTGTAAAACAATTGTATGGTTGGTAGAAAACGATTGTCACTTGGCAATAAACTCGTCATATTGGACACTGCACAATAAAATATTAAATAAATAAATTATAGGGGTTTTGCCACATTGTTGAAAGTAATAATTGTCGGAGAGCAGCTGGCGTTTGCACAAACTCGCAACAATAGACCTGGCGCTTGCCTGTAATGCAATCACCCCTTTGCTTACAACGGACCGGCAGATCACAGTCAAACTGCGCCGGATAATCCAATTAAATCCCTTGTAAATGTCAAAACCAATTCACGATACCGCAGATAGTAAGGTGACATGATATATGGCGTCCCAAAAAAATGTACACACTTTTACACCGTGTCGTTAACTTGAACTTGTGTGAGGAATTTGTCATATCACGTATTTATGAGTGGTCTAGAGACGAGGAAACCTTTTATTTCCTGCAATATAGCGTACCTTCTCATTACGATCGTAATGTGAGAGTTTATGGTAACTTGATGAAAATTTGCCAATGATATTGATAAGACATAGAGGGAGCGTTGAATACCAGACCTCACATCAAACACGTAAAAAATAAGGTGTATGGGACAAAGCCGGCAACAGTTAACTAATCGAGTAGGATGCGGCCAAATACCAAAATAAATTATTCGTGATGTTTTCGATTCCACGTTATCAGATAGGTAATTATAAAAAAATCTACGTGTATCTTCTTTGATTTGGAGTTTTAATATTATGTTATATATGTATATTATTGTAATATGTTAAATCAAACACTGTTTATTCCACTTTATATACCATAAAGTGAAATAAATAGTGTTTGATTAACCCTTCCTGTCCTGTGATGTGTAACTAGTATACATTGCTTCTAAAAACTTTAATGTCTCTATAAATATAATAAATACTGGCTTCAGATTTTGGGTATTCCTCCGTTATACATTTACGCATTGAATGAAAAAAATAATATTAATAATAATTAGCACTTATCGGCCACATCAGAGATATTTTGTGAAAATCGGTAATTAATTCACCGATACTATCAAACGTGTGCCAGTGTGTGACGTAGATATATTCATTCTCAAAAAACCACTGTGGGTGAGTAAGCCACGTTATTCATGTCTCACGCTCACTCTACTTCGGTATATGGGAACGCAAGAAATATAATCTCAGTTCGCTCGCTCTTCTCGCTCAGTAGGTCGGTGGCTTTCGGTAGAGGGGGTCGCTTTGCCCGTTTTGTGAACGTTGGCCGATGTTTTTTTTTTTCATTTTTTAGGAATTAAATTTCAATTATTATCACTTTGACTTCAAATTTAAATAATTTAAGCGATTGGCTATGAATGTTATTTTTTTCCGATTTTAAATCGCTCATTTTTACATGTGTATTAATGTGTATTGAATACGCATCACCGGAACGGGCGGATTTTTTTAGCACAGGGAGGAAAAGGTAAAACAAACTACAATGTCTTTAAATCTCCATAGCCTTAACTATTAATAATATATAGACAAATCTTTATCAGTACTGAATTTATAATAATTCAAAATGTGTATACATTTGTTTGGGCCACCGTGTATATTTTGTTATAAAATTAATAGGGTAAATACTATGCAAATAAATTTAACATAACAAGGATACACCTGCAAACCCAATCTTATTATTTTTAATAATCTCGATTTTCTGTTCAGATAAAATAATACATGCACGTGTGCTAAATTTTCATCTTATTGATCAAATCTTTTCATATAATATTTAGATCTATGAAATAAAATAAAAAATAAATTGTTTATTTCAGATACTAATTTTATAAATCTCCAGAATTTGGTTTTATCCATGTATGCTTTTCTTTATTCTGTTTTCAACACGCTTTTCTAAAAGTTTATATCTGCAATTTTGCTAGTTCTAACAAAGTATATTTAAAGGGATTTATTTAATTTATTTACAATTTAAGCGTGATTAATAAACGAATGAAAACTATATGTTAATTCGATAAAATTATGCATATTTTTGTTCATGGTCATTCTTTAAATTTCAAGTACTAAATAAGTTATTAAATCCTTTTTTCCTTCTTATCAGCTTCAAATTATGTAAATACCATATTATTCTATTTATCATCGTCGTACAGGGTGTTATCAGCTATTGAAAATTCAAGATGTTATATAGCTGTTATATCTTGTCGTAAAAAAAAAAGGGAGTGAAGTGGTTGACATGATTGATTTCTTTGCGTAAATTTGAAACTAAAATCATATACAGTTTATTGATACAAAATAATGTCGTTATAGTTGGTACCAAAAAAAAACAAAAAACTCAAAATGGCGACTGTCTGCAAAAAATATAATTTTTTAACCCATTTTTTTCAAATTAAAAAAAATGATTAAAAATATATATATATATTTAAATTTTCAAGGTAGAGACGATATAAAAACATTTATTACAGTTTTATAACAAATTTGAAAGCAATCGGTTAAATAGAACTTGAGATTTTATGTCGACCAGGTCGAAAAAAGTAGTTTCGAGAAAAACGCGTTTAAAGTGTTGAGATTATAGTCTGAGTCATACCGGTGCGGCGTAATTGCTGCCTCATTTATAGCTATAACTTCGTAAATATTGAGAATTTTAAAATTCAATATTCTTAAAGGTCTAAACTCTAAGAAAATGCATGAGAACATATTCTTAAAGGTCTAAACTCTAAGAATATGCAACAAAACAAACGATTTTTTTTTTCAAATTTCTAGAGTAGAATATCCCCTTAAGTGATTGAGCCATTGCACAGTAGCTAACTCATCAGCCACACACAGGAAACGAGACGATCGGAGCATATCTGCCTGCGGAAAAAACACCTGTCATTCGAGGGAAGTAATAAAGCGCTGGGTCTGAACCGTCGACCTTCCTCACGAAAGTCAAATGCGTTACCGCTGACCATGCATGTCATGCTTATAACTCGTCACAGGTAATGAACAATTGATGGGCATTGGATGGCATAAAACACATCCATCAAAGTCCGTCCACAGCCTGGCTCGTCGCAATATCCTCGTTCGGAGGAAACTGCGAATATCTCTATTGTAACGCCGAAGTATAGTATCTCGCGGGTATCCAATTCGTTGAGCGCAACTGTTAACCATCAACTATAGTTCGGAAATTCTAGGATGAATCCTGTGACAGCTCACAAATTTGCCCCAATACAACCTTATGTAATGTATTTACCTAAAAAACTTGCTATTTATTAGAATTGAGGCTTATATTAACGTGTTCCTCGCGGGAAGCACAAACACCTGTGATCTGATCTGTAGCATTCCTTTGTGTATTTTACGTAATGTTTAGTTTATCTTCTTTATTTAATAAGTCTCCTTAAGAGTAATGACTATTATTTTTTATCAGAAAATTACTTGAATGTCATGTTTACTTGGTGGTGTAATCAAATATCAGTGGGTTTAAACAAAATACGCGTTTAAACTTAGAAATTCAAAAACGCCGAAATTGTGCCGCGCACAGGATTCGTGGAATTTGATTTTTAACGCGGTGTACAGGTTAAAGTTGATAAAATAATTAAAATTACTGAACATCGTTACAAGGTTGTATTGGGGCAAATTTGTGAGCTGTCACAGGACTCATCCTAGAATTTCCGAACTATAGGTGGCGTTTTTAATAGGTGATCTAACTAAATCCAGCGTATTACCTGCATTGTTGTGACTACTTCTGCATCCGAAGATAAACTGTCAAATCGTCACATGTTCATCATACTTGATCTTTTAAAATGTGATGTTCGTATTTATTCTTAAAAAATAATTATCAATCTATTTGCAACTACTAAATATCTCTCTCCGTGGTTGCAGTCCTAAGACTGGTTTGCAGCAATTTCAACTCTTCTCCTCCATTCCCCCCTGTCCTGTGCGGCTCTTTTTAAATATGTATATGTTGAGCAGCGCACGTCCACCAACAGGTCCTCCAGGTACTCTCGGCGCGGGCGTCCCCTAGAGTTTGTCCCCTCGGTCATACCCTCCATTATGGCATGCGAGAGGCCCTCTTGTCGTATTATATGACCGATCCATCTTGCACGCCTTTCGGACAGGATCCTGAGCAGGTGCCTTCCTCCTTCGATTCGTTGGAGAACCTCTTCATTTGTGATGCGGTCTCTCCAGGAAATTCCTAATAGTCTTTCTATAGGACCACATCTCAAAAGCCTCTAGTCTTCGTCTATCTCTTTCGGATAGGCACCATGTCTCGCAGCCGTACATCAAGATACTCCATACATAGGTCTTGATGAGGAGTATTCTCAGTTTTAGGTCTATATTATTTGATTCTATTATTTTCGACCTTTTATTAAATGCAAGTCTAGCCTGATGTATACGGCTGTCGACCTCGCTCTCGGACCGACCGTCCCATGTTATTTTGCTCCCGAGGTAGACAAACTCCTTGGTGTTCTTTAGTGGTTTACCCGACATCACTATTCTCATCTGGTGTTGCGCTCGGCCTAAATATATTAAGTAGTAATATATTGTGATAGTATTATTGCTTATGTATGTGTGCGTGTGTACATATGTGAATTGTATGATTGGTACGCCTGAACGTGTAAGTGCGCCCTATGGATGCAAGTCAAATATAGGCAGTGGGCCACGCCACTTCTTGGTTAGACCCTGTTAGAGGACAACCTCTTGACTAGATAATAATTTTTCAAAATATGCTTCACAAATTATTTTCATTATTCTCGCCAGTCAAAACCAAACTCATCTGAAATTACACTAATTAAACTCCTACTGAATAAATTGAAAATAGGTATTGAATTTAAAATACACAATTTTATTTTAAATGCCCCACAACATTGATTCAGATAAACTGAAAACAACATTACTTATTAACCATATTCACCAGATTATATACGAGTATTTAATATAACCTCTGGTGGAGATAATCATAAAAAGAAAGTTGGATTATTTTGTTGGAGTATACATAACAGATGGCGTATTGTCAGTCTGAGTTCTGGTATCGAAGGGTCAGTGTTTCGGAACTATGTCGCAACCGCGCGCACGCGCATCTTTACGCGTGCGTGCGTATTTTGCATAAATACGAGTACATCACAATATTCAGGAGATAGCTAACTTTTATTACGCAAGATGAGAAGTATTATTTTACTTCTAATAAGCGAAGAACATTAACTGTATATAACATAATTTGTTTGTGCGACAGTTAATCAGAGGTGGTATTACTTTTTTGCTGACAGTTAATCAGAGTTGGTATTACTTTTTTGCTGACAGCTAATCAGAGGTGGTATTACTTTTATACTGACAGTTAATCAGAGTTGGTATTACTTTTTTGCTGACAGCTAATCAGAGGTGGTATTACTTTTATACTGACAGTTAATCAGAGGTGGTATTACTTTTATACTGACAGTTAATCTGAGGTGGTATTACTTTTTTGCTGACAGCTAATCAGAGGTGGTATTACTTTTTTGCTGACAGCTAATCAGAGGTGGTATTACTTTTATACTGACAGTTAATCAGAGTTGGTATTACTTTTTTGCTGACAGCTAATCAGAGGTGGTATTACTTTTATACTGACAGTTAATCAGAGTTGGTATTACTTTTTTGCTGACAGCTAATCAGAGGTGGTATTACTTTTATACTGACAGTTAATCAGAGGTGGTATTACTTTTATACTGACAGTTAATCTGAGGTGGTATTACTTTTTTGCTGACAGCTAATCAGAGGTGGTATTACTTTTTTGCTGACAGCTAATCAGAGGTGGTATTACTTTTATACTGACAGTTAATCAGAGTTGGTATTACTTTTTTGCTGACAGCTAATCAGAGGTGGTATTACTTTTATACTGACAGTTAATCAGAGGTGGTATTACTTTTATACTGACAGTTAATCTGAGGTGGTATTACTTTTTTGCTGACAGCTAATCAGAGGTGATATTACTTTTTTACTGATAGTTAATCAGAAGTGGTATTATTTTTTTACTGACAGTTAATCAGAGGTGGTATTACTTTTTTGCTGACAGCTAATCAGAGGTGGTATTACTTTTTTGTTGACAGCTAATCATAGGTGGTATTACTTTTTTACTGATAGTTAATCAGAAGTGGTATTATTTTTTTACTGACAGTTAATCAGAGGTGGTATTACTTTTTTGCTGACAGCTAATCAGAGGTGGTATTACTTTTTTGTTGACAGCTAATCATAGGTGGTATTACTTTTTACTGACAGCTAATCAGAGGTGGTATTACTTTTTTGTTGACAGCTAATCATAGGTGGTATTACTTTTTACTGACAGTTAATCAGAGGTGGTATTACTTTTTTGCTGATAGTTAATCAGAAGTGGTATTACTTTTTTACTGACAGTTAATCAGAGGTGGTATATCTTTTTTGTTGACAGCTAATCATAGGTGGTATTACTTTTTTACTGACAGTTAATCAGAGGTGGTATTACTTTTTTTTTCTGCCATTCAATAATTTTCAATTTCTTCTTCTTAGTCTCACCCTATATTGTTGAGGTGTATTTCGGCCGGGGAGATGAGCTCAGACCTTTTGATAGCTTCTCTCTTAAATATATTTTCTGCAGTATATCTTGAGATGTATGTGCGATTTAGGAATGTATTTATATATGCACATACTATGTTGCTATCAATAAATATATATTTATTTAACAATATCAAATTAAATAATCTTTGCACTTTTTTGTGTTTAAATTAAGTGTCTAC
This sequence comes from Odontocerum albicorne, assembly GCA_949825065.1. NCBI lineage: Eukaryota > Metazoa > Arthropoda > Insecta > Trichoptera > Odontoceridae > Odontocerum > Odontocerum albicorne. The sequence goes on from OX463843.1 coordinate 5,192,109, forward strand.
ATATACTTACCTCAAAATACGTAAATTTTGTTTTTCATTGCTTAAAATAATGATGCAAACATATCATAACGTCGTGTATCTTACGAGGAAAGCAGAGAGAACATATTTTTAAACTTTCTATCCAAGGACACAACCTTTAGCTTCCTCCACATTCATACATCACGTCATGCACAATATTATATTTTTCAAACTTTTCAATTTACCTTCTTTCAAAATCTGATCTATTTGGTCCAGCTAAGTTTTCCTCGGTTTACTTACCACGCATACCTTGCACTCCTGACTTGTATATTCGTTTAGTCATCTTTTCATTATTCATCCTTCCACATGTCCAAACCATCTTGAAGCCCCTTTCTTTTTTACACGAAACATCATCCATGAATTCATTTTTAATGTCTTCATTCCATCATATTTCAAACATTGACACTCCACTTATTTTCCTTAGTACAATCATCAATCTTACTCTCATCATTTTTCTTCTAAGTCCAAGTTTTTACAACCTGCACAGCATTAACATTATCCTTATTCTGCCAAATCTAAGTTTCCACAATCTCCACAGCATTAACATTATCCTTATTCTGCCAAATCTAAGTTTCCACAATCTCCACAGCATTAACATTATCCTTATTCTGCCAAATCTAAGTTCCACAATCTCCACAGCATTAACATTATCCTTATTCTGCCAAATCTAAGTTTCCACAATCTCCACAGCATTAACATTATGCTTATTCTGCCAAATCTAAGTTTCCACAATCTCCACAGCATTAACATTATGCTTATTCTGCCAAATCTAAGTTTCCACAATCTCCACAGCATTAACATTATCATTATTCTGCCAAATCTAAGTTTCCCTTCCATACATCAAGGTGGGCCTCAACACACTATTATGTATTATCATTTTTGCTATCGTTCATATTGCGCTGTTGATACTGATAATATATTTAAATAATGGTACCGAATCGAAATGGTTGGTCCACAGCCTAATAATACTTCATGTCCTTTCAAGTTGTGGCCGAACAAATACCAAGACGATATACGGCTACATACTCAAGAAAATGTAGCATGGTCCCTGTAACGTTTGAAATGTCATGTCTCAAAGAGATGGGGTAAAATAGTTTTTTTTTATGAATCAAATCGTTTTTTTATTAATCGAAAAATAGTTTTTCTCTAAACTGACGTTTTAATTCCTAATTTTCATTATACTGACTTTCTAATGTATTGTATGATTTGTATACATCTTTAAATATGCCAAGATCTACTATGAATTAATACTATAGTTCGGAAAATCTAGGATGAACCGTATGACAGCTCACAAATTTGCCCTAATATAACCTTGTAACGATGTTCAGTAATTTTAATTATTTTATCAACTTTAATATAAGCCTCGATTCTAATAAATAGCAAGTTATTTAGGTAAATACATTACATAAAACTAACAATAATGACAAATTAATACATCTTGTCACAAAATAGCAAAAATGTGGCAGTTTGTTTAAATCGAATAATATTTGGTGACGTTTGTCAAAAGTCACTACGTTAGTCTGCATTGGCTAGGGATGGGGTATTCGATAATTGGATTTTCAAAAATCGATTTTAATTAAATGTTCGTAATTATTATTAATTCATAGTGGATCTTGGCCTATTTAAAGACACATACAAATCATACAATACATTAGAATGTCAGTATAATGAAAATTAGGAATAAAAACGTCAGTTTAGAGAAAAACAATTGTTCGATTTGTAAAAAAAAACTATTCGATTTGTAAAAAAAAAACATTTTACCCCATGCCTTTGTTTCAAACGTCGCACGGTTCATCCTAGACTTTCCGAAGTATAATTACAAACATTTAATTTTAGTTATAAGTAAATCGAAATATATTTATCGTATACCCCATCCCTAGCCAATGCAGACTAACGTAGTGACTTTTGACAAACGTCGCCAAATATTATTTGATTTTAACAATTTGACATATTTTTGCTAATGTGTAAGAAGATCTATTAATTGGTCATTATTGTTTGTTTTATGTAATGTATTTACCTAAATAACTTGCTATTTATTAGAATCGAGGCTTGTATTAAAGTTGATAAAATAATTAAAATTACTAAACGTCGTTACAAGGTTGTATTGGGGCTAATTTGTGAAACGTCACTGGGACCATGCTCCATTTTCTTTAGTATAATAATAGTTTGTTTGAAGGGTGTTGGGGGTCATCGATTCCGAAATCTGGGGGAAACCGCGCACGCGCCTTTCGCACGCACGCGCATTATATATGTACATCACAGGTAAGAAATAAGGTGCAAATGAAAAAAAAAAACACAACATATATATAGTACAAGTATTTTTTTCTTTAAATACCTTTTTGTAATATCAATCACAAATGACAACAAATTAAGTACATTTTTTTTACAATTAATTAATTTTAAACATAAATAAAAAAATAATACAACGTATTCGTCGAAATAAATTTACGGAATTGTAAAAACAACGAAATAAATTTATTCGAAGAAATCGTTAAACTAAGATTTTCAAATTGTAAAATTTCTTTTCTATCAAATTTCAAATTTACATGTGCGTGTTTAACTAAAACATTTTATAAATATTTAACCTATGTAACGATAAAATAATATGCCTTTACATTATATATTAGAGTTATATAGATACATAACGATATTTCTGAATACTTTGTACAAACTGAGAAAAACTTAAAAAAATATTTTTTTTAACATACCTAAGTCAATATATGTGTTTAATGAATGACCTTTAATTTCAGTGACCATTTAGTTTTTTTTACGTCTTAACGTTGGCCAGTGCTTTTTATTCTCGTCGTATGTTATTATAAAAAAAGATTAAAATTTAGAGTAGTTGAAAATTGGGTCGCTATTCATAGTTTAAGAACCTATGGTGTGGAGATTTCGAAGTTAACCTTTCCCTTCCTGTGCTTAAAAAATCCGCGCGTTCCGGTGCTGTGTATTCAATACACATATAAAAATGAGCGACTTGAAATCGTAAAAATAAGAATATTCATAGCCAATCGCTTAAATTAATAAAATTTTAAGTCAAAAGTGATAATAATTGAAATTTAATTGTTGAAAATATAAAACAAACATCGTCCGACGTTCACAAAACGGGCGAGGCGACCACGTCAAACGAATGCCCGCGAGCTACTGAAGCGAGAGAAGCGAGGGAACTGAGATTATATTTCTTGCCTTCCCATATACTGAAGTAGAGTGAGAGTAAGACGTGAATTGCGTCACTTCCTCACCTATAGCGGTTTTTAGAATGAAGTCACACACTGGCACACGTTTGATTGTATTGGTGAATTTATTCCCGATTTTCACAAAATATCTCTGATGTGGCCGATAAGTGCTAATTATTATTAATATTATTTTCAATCATTGCGTAACCCAGTATTTATTATATTTATAAAGATATTAAAGTTTTTAGAAGCAATGTGTACTTGTTACACATCACAGGGAAGGAAGGGTTAACATCGTTTCTCGTGGTAAAATAAACAATTAATTATTCATAATCCCCCGTTGTGTTGTAAAACTCATAATTATATTCATTGGGTATTTCTAAAAAGTGTAAGTCATAAAAACACTGTAATTGTCATTACATTTGCCTTTTTTTAAATTATGTCCGCAATATTTGTAGTTTTTTTTTAATTTAAAAATCTTCATATTTTTTTACATTTCCTGAGTCAAATTCATTTCTTATTAAAAATACTTTTTAACATAATATGTAACAATAAATGCACATAAATACCTTTAACCAAACACCACGTTTCTGTTACAGTCACTATTCATTTCATTTTGCAAAATTGCAAAATGAGTAGTGACTGTCACTACTCATTTCGTATTTTTGAAGTCAGATGAAGATCACGCTGAGATGATTTGGGCATGTGAAACGAATAGACGAAAAAATACTAACAAAACAAATGTATATTGCAAATATGAGTGAAAGGTGTGTGATATGAAGATCTAGGAAATAATGATTAGGTCAAGTGAATGATATTAAAAAAAAAGGAAAGCTGAGAAGTCAGAGAAATCGGAAAGTTTTATGAGAATGTAAATAGATGTAGAAAATATGTGAGTGACGGAAAACTCTGGCGCTTTGTCTTCTATGTCTACCCTGAGAGGGAAATGCCGTGATGGTATGTATGTATATACGGAGCATTGTAATATTGACAATAAAAATATTTAAAATGTACAAATCATAATATATATCGATTATTTTGTTTTGGGAATCTGAAACATTTAAAAATAATGGAAACGGGACAATTTCACGCGTTCGATAATAGAATTGTGATTGTATCGGGTTTTGTGATGTTTGGTAAAAAAAAACGGGATGTACGAGTAAGTGTTTGACTGCCTTAATTGGTTCAATAATGGAAAATGAATGGTTCATACTACAGTTTTTTTTTTATTGTCTACAAACAATTATTTTTTTAGTTGGTTGAAAGTACAAGTTTATATTATTGTAATTATCTTAATAGTAAACTATTGACTGTTTTATAATTAATATACATATTGAGCAAAATCGACGAATCTTAAATTTAATTTTCTGATGTAAATCGAGATGAATATTATGTATTGTAGATACGAGTACATGGATTGCGCAAAAATAAAATATACAAAAGCAAATCCAACATAAACGAAAATTTTACAAGATATCTTTAAATTAAACATACTCTTACATATGAAATTATAAACATTTTTTTTATTTACATGGAATGAAAAGTATTGTAATTTAGTGATATACTAACTTGATCAAAAAGTTTTAGGACTTTATTCATAAAATCGAAAATACAAGTTTATTTATCAAAATCGATATGGGTCCCCTTCAAAGTCTTGAGCGGATCCATAAGCGATGTTAAAGTCCTCTGCCAGCTCTCTGATGGTCAATTTGCGTTTTTCGGCCAACATTTCTTTGATTTTATCAATGTTTTCATCAGTTTTCGGCTGCCACTGCGTTCGTCATCCTCGACCGACTCACTACCACTTTTGAAGCGTTCGTGCCACCGAAAAACACTTCTCCAACATTTCCAAAGTCTGCGGACCGTTAAATCCGTTTTTCACACAAAATTTAATGCAAACTCGTTGATGCACAGTTGATGCCATTTTCAAACTTGTAAAAAATCGAAAACACGCACAAAGGTGAGTACATCTGTACTCAGTACAGCGTAACTTTTACAAATGTCAAGCTATGACGCTGAAATTTGGAGGGAAGTGTCAATGATAGATGTGGTAACCTAACAAAAAAAAAAGAATTCCAATCGGGTGACTGACAGCGCCACACGATGGCCGGTCCTAAAACTTTTTGATCAAGGTAGTATATATTACAGTCACGAAATTAAATATAATCGGGTTTATATTTTAATAAATAGGATTGAGATATGCTTTTCCGAGTATTTTGAAGACATATTTTTAAAATTGATAGCCATGTCAAATGATTTTTTAACAAACGTTTACACAAGTCAAGCTATCAAATTGTCTGGTCAAGTTGCCAGCCCCAGTTGTACATAAAGATGCTTTCAAATTGTATATGATATAAAAAAACATTGTTTTCAAATTATGAATAGTTATCAATTACAATGATATAAAAACTTACTTTCAAATTATCTACTAGAATCTTTAAAATTGTCTGTTAAAATGACCAGTCACAATAATATTATAAAAACTTTCAAATTGAATGTCAAAGTTGCCAGCCCCAGTTATACATAAAGATGCTTTCAAATTATTTATGATATCAAATGATTTGTTTTCAAATTATCTGGAAGAGTGACCAATTACATTGATATAAAAACTTACTTTCAAATTATCTACTAGAATCTTTAAAATTGTCTGCTAAAATGACCAGTCACAATAATATTATTAAAACTTTTAAATTGACTGTTAGAGTGGCAAACAGAATTACGTCGTAAAAACTCACTTTCAAATTGTTCGGTAAAGTTATACACACACCGATAATATAAAAAAAAATACTTCCAAATTGTCATAATGATATTGTAAACACTTGCTTTTAAGTTATCTGCTAGAGTAATTAAATTGTCTGGTAAAGTTGTCAGCTCAGTTGTACATAAAGATGCTGTCAAATTGTATTTATATAAAAAAACTTGTTTTCAAATTATCTGGAAGAGTTACCAATTACAATGATATAAAAACTTACTTTCAAATTATCTATTTGAATCTTTAAAATTGTCTGGTAAAATGACCACTCACAATGATATTATAAAAACTTTCCAATTGACTGTCAAAGTTGCCAGCCCCAGTTATACATAGTAATGCTTTCAAATTATTTATATCAAATGATTTGTTTTCAAATTATCTGGAAGAGTGACCAATTACAATGATATCATAAAAACTTGATTTCAAATTATCATTCCCTATCAGAATAAATTTATTTCAAATGATTTGCTTAAGTGGCCAGTCCTGGTGATATCATAATATCGTAAAAATATCATAAAGATATCATACAAAAATCTTTCAACTGGGCAGTCATACTGATATCATAAGAACTTACTTTCAAATAGTTTACTAAAGTGGATATAAAAAAAAACATACTTTCAAAGTACCGGTCATACTGACATCTTAAAGACTTGCTTTTAAATTGTCTGCCCGAGTGGCTAGTTATAATGATATCATAAAAAAATCTTTTTAAATTGTCTGCTAGAATAATTTCAAAAACTTGCTTTAACTAAATTTGTCAGTTTTTTCGTCAAATTCGCAAAAAAGTTTTTTTTAGAAACAATGGTACTAAGTTGGCATTTTGAATTGTTAAAATTTTGAGCTTTTTGTTGTTATAATTAACAATTAGTTTATTGATGAAACGTCCTGTTGGACTATTTTGTCATTTTAACATCCAAGTGTAGATATAATTTAAATTCGACATTTTATTAAATGTATTAATTGTGGCATTTCTTAAAAATATTAACACAAAGTTTATCGTCCCTTTGTACGGTATAAATAATAAGTCATTTTAAATCGTCTTGTATGGTAAATTTTCAGGATTTTCATAACGAAATTATATATTTATTAGAACAATTTCCTTTTAATTAATATATTTAGCCCGTTTCGGCATTATATCGACCTACATCTACAAGATTTCAAGATGAGTTAAATTCGCTTCACAAGAAAAGTGCCTAAAATTTCGTTTTTATTTTATCATTCTACGGTTTAGACTATACTGTAGGCTCAGCAGGGTCCATATGTCTGTGGCATTTGCGGGAGGGAGTGCGCGTCCTGAATCGGGCTGTTCTCTCACAGAAGATCACACGATCGACGTGGGAGAACGGTTCAGGACTGACGTTGGAGTGGTGAGAGGATCCTCGACTGCAAGGCCCGGCAATGATGATGACTGAAGGCTAAGCTATATTCGTCACACATCCTTTTATAGCGAAGTTTTTTTGTTTTTTTTTTCGGTACTATCAAGAATCGAACCCGAAGCCTTCGAAGAACCGGCATCTTACCGATTAAGCCACAGCGGTACTGCGTTGTATTTAGTGTACTAATTAGTTTTAATACATTGAAATTCTCTACTCGATAACACATAAAAGTGGATTTAGGTCAATATAACATAATTTGTAAACGAACAAAAAATTGTTGGGATGAGGCAACTTTGTGTTATAAGATAAATTAAAGATACCATGAAATGTACTATTGAGATTAACACTTTTAATTGATATAGTTATATTATTGTGAATTATACTCGTGGTCTTGAGTCCAATTCTGATAAGTTAAAAGTGGCATTTTATATTTTAACAAGTATCAATAAAAATAAACTTAGAAAATAGTGGTTTAAGAACTTATGTTAGACTGCTATTAGATCCTAAGACCACAATAAATTGTATTACACTTTTTGCTGTATATAGCACAAGGTTTATTGCTATGTGGCAATTTCTTCCAATTAACTAGAAATATGTTAAATAAACGTTAAGAGAAAACCTGATAGGAACAATTTTTCAAAAATTCTGGATACCAATGGTAATTAAACCCACAATCCTTAGGTAAGAAGACAGACGTATTATCAATTAAGCCACAGAGGTGAGAAGACAGAAGTGTTATCAATTAAGCCACATAGGTCGTTGAAGGAGATTTAAAAAATTTATTTTATACATATATTTACTGAAGAAGTCTGTGGCATACTTGGTTCTGACCCTGAGATTGCGGGTTCAGAAACCAGATTTTAAAAAAAAGTTATTAATCTGGCATTTACTTAAGGTCTCATAAGTATTTTTATGGTTGATTGAAAGAAATTGTCACATGGCAATAATCCGGAAGGTTGTAGCATATACAAAGAAAGTGTTATATTCGATTAGGCGCTGTTATAACTGCAAGACATGATTTGTTTAATATTAACCCTTCCTGTGCTAAAAAAATCCGGTCGTTTCGGTGATGTGTATTCAATACACATCAATACATATGTAAAAATGAGCGATTTAAAATTGGAAAAATAAGAATATTCATTGCCAATCGCTTAAATTAATTAAATTTGAAGTCAAAAGTGATAATAATTGAAATTTAATTGCTGAAAACATGAAAAAACCATAAGCCGACGTTCACAAAACGGGCGAGGCGACCACCTCAAATGAATGCTCGAAAGCTACTGAAGCGGGGTAACTGAGATTCTATTTTTTGCGTTCTCATATACCGAAGTACAGTGAGAGTGAGACGTGAATAGCGTCGCTTCCTCACCCATAGTGGTTTTTTAGAATTAATATACCTACGTCACACACTGGCGCATGTTTGATTGTATTGGTGAATTTATTCCTGATTTTCACAAAATATCTCTGATGCGGCCGATAAGTGCTAATTATTAAAAATATTTTTTTTTTCATTCAATGCATAAATGTATTACGGAGGAATACCTAAAATCTGAACCTAGCATTTATTATATTTATAGAGATACTAAAGTTTTTTAGAAGCAATGTGTACTAGTTGACTGAGATTCTATTTTTTGCGTTCTCATATACCGAAGTAGAGTGAGAGTGAGACGTGAATAGCGTCACTTCCTCACCCATAGTGTTTTTTTAGAATGAATATACCTACGTCACACACTGGCACATGTTTGATTGTATTGGTGAATTTATTCCCGATTTTCACAAAATATCTCTGATGTGCCCGATAAGTGCTAATTATCATTAATTTTTTTTTCATTCAATGCGTAAATGTATTACGGAGAAATATCTTAAATCTGAACCCAGTATTTATTATATTTATAGAGATATTAAAGTTTTTAGAAGCAATGTGTACTAGTTACACATCACATGACAGGAAGGGTTAATAATTGCGGGTTTGAGACCTGAGTTATAACGCCCCATTGAGAAGAGTCTATTATCTAAACGGCTCTATATAAAATTGACATTTGAATTCAATTATTTATATTTTTGCATCATGTAGCAATTAATGGGCACATACATTGTAATATTACATATTTCAAATAGCGTGAATTTGAGAATACTCTAGGATGTATCTAAGCCATCAGTCTGCCTGCACTGTAGAAATAGCCATTCCATGATATAATTCCAGACACTTTATTTACTTGTAAATTCCAATTTAATAATTCAAAAATTGACTCAAGACATCAGATATGTTCTTAAAGTATAGATATTAGGAACCTTTAATTTTTTACATACGTTAGTATAACTGAATCGTTATATTAAATTCATTATTGCTTTTTATTAAGATATTGGCATAAAAAAATCTATTGAATTTATTACATATGAAGTAGTATTAAGTATAAATTAATAAATAATTCAAATTCTGACAAGCTTAAGATCTAAATTGAATATATAATTGAAATACATAATACAGCTAGAAAGATTCGATCGGAAATCTTTTTGAAAAAGAATAAATTAATAATATGTTCATAAATAGTTTTCTTTTCACTCGTCCATTTATATGATACACTCCTCACCTTCGTGAATTGGTTGTGTGGTCATGTTCCCAACAACAGAACCTTCTTCGAGCTAAGAGCCACTGTAGTAAGCAGGTTATTCATGAATCATCGAAGGGCAACACACTCGCACAAGAATTTTAGACTTGATACAAGATAAATCTATAAACTTGTCTGAGACCTTTTTTTATGGTTTTGGGGGTCATAAGTAATCAAATTTGAAACCCTAGGGTGGAAGATACGTGTCTTAATAACTAGGCCATCGAAATCTTCACTGAAGAAATAAAGATACAACATTCATTCAATATTGACACACATTTACATTATTTGATTCTATGGTGCCATTAAGAAACCATGACTACGTTTTGATGTTATGGTATATCTCTCAAAGATAATGAACCTTAAGAATCCTCATGAATGCCTTTATGACCTACGCTATAGAAGTCGAAGTGTTGTAACCCTCTACACTTCACTTTGCATGCAGTGTATTGTTGAATCCTCGGAAAGTTCGTCCATAGAAGAGTCTGTAAAAAATATTTTTTTATTAAAAACATTACAAAACTTTTACAAAAATATACGCATTAATATTCAAAGAATAAACACTTAAGCAATAAATAATAGTTAATACTATAATAATTGAATACACGTGGGGTTGAATTTTAATTAATCTACGGTATTGCGTCATTTTACACCGAAAGTAGAGCGTGTTTTAGATTAAACGGTGCCCTGACTGAATGGTTTAGTATATCAAAAGGGGTAAAGCAAGGATGTATTAGGTCATTTTGGTTGTTTAATATTTACATAGATTCATGTATGAAGGAACTAATGAGATCAATTGGTGGGATACAAATTTTGAATGGAAATACATGCGTATTAATGTATTAGGTGTTAACACGTTAACTTAAGTTGTGTCCTTTTTTTTTTCGATTCCATTTGAAGTCTTGTAATAAAATAAAATAATATATGTAACGTAAAAGCAAACACAATATCTTGTAGAGCAGAAAATTTTCTTTCAAATAACGTATAACATTTACCATTTTGTTTTACTGTTGGTTTTCATTTTTAAATTGAAAAAAAAAACTGACACGACTTATGTTAACACCTTATATATATTTCTACAACATTTATTCGACACCTCTGTCTTTTTCCAAGTCCACGTATCACTCGCATACATCAAATTTGGCAATAAATACATTTTTGGACTATTGTCAACCTTTCGTTGTGTATAATACAACCTGACGGACTTGAAGAGTGTACGGTGAAGATGCTACGAATGAAAGGACAGCTCATCGATGGCTTTTGCGTTTCAAAGACGGTAATTTCGACCTGAAAGACATGGAGCGTTCCGGACGTCCAATGGTCTTCGATGAAAACCACTTAAACCATATTATTCATTAAGATCCACTTCAAACCACCGTAGAATTGACTGAGCAGATGAATTGTAGTCACATGACTGTATACCGCCATCTTAAATCAATGGGAAAAGTCCAGAAGTTCGGCGCTCGGGTTTCACATGTTTTGAGTGAAAACAACAAAAATCAACGTACGACAATTTCTGCCGGTTCGCTCGCGCGTCATCGAGCTACGCATGGCCACAAGCAAAGATTCCTTTACCGCATCATTGCTGGTGATGAAAAATGGTGTCTTTATGTGGATATGAAGAAACGGAAGGAATGGGTGAGTTATGGTCAACAAGCAACGCCCAAAGCGAAACAAGGTTTGCATCCGCGCAAGACGATGATTTGCATCTGGTGGGATCTACTACGAGGTACTTGAACGCAATCAGACGAATCAAACGAGCTATACATTCTGCAAATGCAGCAGCTCAACACTGCAATTCAACAAAAAAGGCCGGATCGACAATATAGCGTTATTCTGCAACACGATAACGCCCGCCCTCATATCGCCAACATTACGAAAAATGTCATTCAAACGCTTAGTTGGAAAGTCCTGCCGCACCTTCTATATTTTCCAGACCTCGGACCGTTGGATTTCCACCTTTTCCGGTCGCTTTTGAACAATTTGACGTCGAATTGCGGACATGGTTGGACGAATTCCTCGAGTCAAGACCGGATGGTTTTTATCGCACAGGCATTGAAAAACTTGTAGAACGTTGGCAAGAAGTTGTAAATAATGAAGGAGAATACGTTATTCACTAATTTGTTGTAATTTTTTTTTGTTGTGTCTCTTATTCTCTTCATTTGGAAAAAAACGGACACAACGTATGTTAACACCCAAGTTTAATGAGTAAATTGTATAAGAGGTGCGAAGATAAAGATTTGAGAATTAATGTTGCGAAATTCTAAGGACCGAAAATGTCGTACGGAGCCGCTGCTAAATGCATAAGAAAGTCGAATACATTTGTAAGTAAGTGGGTGAAACACTATTCCGATCTAAAAAAACGTTGATGACCTACCAGATCGTGGCATTGCACAGAAAACGACGAAAAAGGACAATGATTTTACGGATATTTGAGAAGAATCCTCGTCTTTCATTGGGTAGCGGACAGGCGGTTTTGCGTGAAAGGGATCTAATTGTGTCATGTAACAATATAAGAAGACGTTTACTAGCTCATGGAGTGACATTTCGAAGCACGGTGAAGATATCACTACTGTCCGAAAAAAGACACTTGGGCGAAATTTGGATCGCGATTGGGAAAATATAATTTTTTTAGACGAAGCTTCTTTTTGAGCACGTTCTTCCATTAATCATACCTGGTATACCCGCACCAATAGACTCATCCAGCGGTCAGTTAAACACCCTATAAAAGTTCACGTCTGGAGCTGTTTCTCAAAGCGGGGATTTGGCACTTTGCACATCTTCACAAATAATTTGAACGCTGCCAAAATGGTTAAAATATATCAGAGAGCTTTATTGTCATCTGCCCAAAGATGGCTTATTAGAAAAAAATTAAAATTGGCTACCGCAAGATGACAATGACCCAAAACATCGGAGTCGTCTTTGTACTGCGTGGAAACAGGAAAATGACGTTGACTTAATGGATTAGCCGTCGCAGTCACCAGATACAAACCCACAAAAAAATGTTTGGACACTCGTGAAGTTTAAGCTCCGAGGGAAAAAGATCTGGAACGTCAAGCAGTTACTTCGGCAGATTCGACTTATATAGAAGTCTTTGTCCCTAGATTATGCTATAAAATTAGTAGAAAGTATGCTTCGGAGATGCCGTGCAACTATTACTAGTGGAAGCAACTGGACAACTTATTAATAATAAAGTATCACGGTTTATATCATATAATATGTTAAGTGTGTATTTTTTAATGCCTTATCCCAAATTGTTTTTCGGGTTTCGCCGTACATGTTCTTGTCAAATAGATTGTATTTATTTATTCTTCCTAGCTTTATTTCAAACTACAAGGTGGTGCTGTAAATCCACTGTGTCAGTCAATTGGTTTAATATTATCTATCTAAGACGTGCGTCACTAAATTTTTCGAGGTGACATTGCTTCTGCAAAGTACATAGAAATAAAGGATGATTTCTTGTACGATTATTTTTTGCATTGGATCATAGTAACGATATTGAATAAATTTGATATATACAACATACAGAGGGCACATTCAAAATGTTTGTTTGTATTTGCACTTGCCTCCCTGTGATGGATAGCGAGTGACCAAGACTTATATTTTATTTGATTATTCGACGTTTTAATACACAATAAAAGGATTTTTATAGCTAATAACAAAAAATAACCTAGCAAATTTTTCATAATTTTAATTTAAAATATACATTTTTTACTGGACGTTTAGCGTCCAGCACCGTGGTTGGCGGATTTTTTTAAGCACAGTAAGGCAAGTGTTAATAATTATTTTTAAAACTCACCAACAGGTGCATATTGAGGCTTATTCTGGAAAGAATATGTAAGATGCAGATTTATGTGTCTTCCAAAGCCGGCGGGGTCACCATCTCGTCCTAACACTGAAATTTTAACAAGCATTTACAGTTAACTGCAAAATAATTATTGAGTATCGCAGAAAATCAAATGAAAGGGTTACCATTTAGATATATAAGGAATTTATAACAGTAATACATTTTTATAATATACAAGTCATTGAGATCAAATACATAACATTACAATAAATCATAGCAGATATAGCTAATTTCATAGAATACATCGCGAAGCGAAAATAAAGACAGCGCATATTTTTGAAATGGGTTATATAAAATCACCAGTAAATTTATAATAATTTTTTAAATGGGTTATAAAAAATCACCAGTAAATTTATAATAATTTTTGAAATGGGATATATAAAATCACCAGTAAATTTATAAAAATTTTTGAAATGAGTTATATAAAATCACCAGTAAATTTATAATAATTGAAATGGGTTATATAAAATCACCAGTAAATTTATAAAAATTTTTGAAATGAGTTATATAAAATCACCAGTAAATTTATAATAATTTTTGAAATGAGTTATATAAAATCACCTGTAAATTTATAATAATTTTTGAAATGAGTTATATAAAATCACCAGTAAATTTATAATAATTGAAATGGGTTATATAAAATCACCAGTAAATTTATAAAAATTTTTGAAATGGGTTATATAAAATCACCAGTAAATCTATAATATTTTTTTAAATGGGTTATATAAAATCACCAGTAAATTTATAATAATTTTTGAAATGAGTTATATAAAATCACCTGTAAATTTATAATAATTTTTGAAATGAGTTATATAAAATCACCAGTAAATTTATAATAATTGAAATGGGTTATATAAAATCACCAGTAAATTTATAAAATTTTTTGAAATGAGTTATATAAAATCACCAGTAAATTTATAATAATTTTTGAAATGAGTTATATAAAATCACCAGTAAATTTATAATAATTTTTGAAATGGGTTATATAAAATCACCAGTAAATTTATAATAATTTTTGAAATGAGTTATATAAAATCACCAGTAAATCTATAATATTTTTTTAAATGGGTTATATAAAATCACCAGTAAATTTATAATAATTTTTGAAATGGGTTATATAAAATCACCAGTAAATTTATAATAATTTTGGAAATGGGTTTTATAAAATCACCAGTAAATTTATAATAATTTTTGAAATGGGTTATATAAAATCACCAGTAAATTTATAATAATTTTGGAAATGGGTTTTATAAAATCACCAGTAAATTTATAATAATTTTTGAAATGGGTTATATAAAATCACCAGTAAATTTATAATAATTTTGGAAATGGGTTTTATAAAATCACCAGTAAATTTATAATAATTTTTGAAATGGGTTGTATAAAATCACCAGTAAATCTATAATAATTTTGCTAGCAAAATGATGATATTGTATCATCTAATAAAAATAAAATAAATCAAACACAGAACACTAAAAATATTTATTTTTTAATTTAACAAACTTTTGCCCGCTAGATGTAATGACATATTCCAAACAATTTATATTTCTCAAATGATCAATTATATTGGTATATAGGTATATAGAAGTCAGCAGAGATTTTGGATGAAAAAATAAATAAATGTTATTGCGTGCTCTACAAAGATACGCAAATTGTTTTGAAAATTACATACGATTTTATGATCGTCTCTAGTAGTCATTATTTTTTTATATAGTCGACCATTATAATGGTTTTTATAGCAGCAACTTAAGTTTTAATATTCATTTTTTTAAAGCCTTCAAAATTTGAATAAATTATAAGAAATTTAATAATCTATGGTGTGAAATACTTTTGTTACGATGTTTATAGTACAATGGTTTTTTTCACTTAAACGTGTTTTTGGCACGTTTTAACATTTATTAAGTTTAAGTATCTAACTATCAATGTTTTAAATTTTTAAGTTATTTGGCGTAAGATCATTTTTTAATAATATTGTTTCCTTTGGTATTACATAATTCTGATTACAATTAAATATGTTAGCAATAATGTTACAACAATTACAAGAAAAATATTTAACTGTGTAAAAATCAAACATATGTCACTTTTTAAATTTCAGTGGTGGGAGAAGAACTGCTGAAAACAGTTATGTATCAGGATAATAAATTTCAAGTTTCAGTGGTGGGAGAATAACTGCTGAAAACAGTTATGTATCAGGATAATAAATTTCAAGTTTCAGTGGTGGGAGAATAACTGCTGAAAACAGTTATGTATCAGGATAATACATTTCGAGTTTCAGTGGTGGGAGAAGAACTGCTGAAAACAGTTATGTATCAGGATAATACATTTCATGTTTCAGTGGTGGGAGAATAACTGCTGAAAACAGTTATGTATCAGGATAATACAATTATTTCTAAAACAATATTTAAAATAGTTTATATAAACATTTATTATGTACAATAATATTATATATAACAGCAAACTTTTTTTGCAGAATTCAAGATTGAGACCTGCGAAAACTTAATTCTTTTCTCAAGCATAACATTTAGCTAAACATTTTAAATTTGTGAAATATGTTAATCATGAAACGCTTAAAGAGATATGTCACCGATAAAGATTCTAAAATAATTTATTTGCTATTTAGCTTTTTTTAACTCATAAATTATATTGCTTTCAAATAATTCTCATCGTTATAATTTGTGATCATTTATATTAATGGAAAAAAGATATTTCTTCATGTTTAAATGTGATTTTATTTTCAATTTCAAATTGTATCTTTTATTAGTAAAATTAAAATCAGAAATGTTTTCACTTAAGAAGTACTGGAAAAAAAAAAACAATGTTGGTGTCTATGATGTAGAAAATATATTTGTTATGTATCATTGTGGCATTAGCATTGTATTTTTTCAATAAGATTTTTATTATTAAAAACGTATTTTATTAATCTTAAGTCTCACCTCAAAAACATAATAAAACTGTACAACAGATGGACAACCCTTGAGCTTTTTCATTCACACAAAAATAATATAATATGTTTTTCCAAAAATACTCACATTATAAGAATATTATATTTTTTCCATTAAATATGTCATGTTTTGTGCATTGAATATATTGTTCATGTTTTATACCGAAAAAAATAATCAGTTAAAACTAGCGTTAAATTTAAGATAAAGCAAGATTAAGGTTTTCTTGTTTAGAATTCTTAAATATGGTGAGATATCCCTTTGAAGTTAATATAAATATATGGAGAGTTAAGTTAGTTAAGTATGTCAAGTACTGACTTTTAGTCTTCCCCGTGTGCTGATGCTTCTTCTGTCGCGCCCTGGAGTTCTGGAACCAGACTTGCGTCACCCTCTTGCTCAGCCCCGTGACCTGTGCGATCCGCTCCAAGTCCTGACCATCTGGATTCGAGTCCAACTGGAAATTCGCCTGCAGTACCTGAAGTTGCTCTTCGGTAAAGGTGGTTCGTACACGTTTGGCTTTGCTCTTGTGATATCCATCTGGATCACAGCCATCTGATAAAATATATTTTACCATTAAAAAATACTCGTAAAATCCAAATATATTTTACCATTAAAAAATACTCGTAAAATCCAAATATATTTTACCATTAAAAAATACTTGTAAAATCCAAATATATTTTACCATTAAAAAATACTTGTAAAATCCAAATATATTTTACCATTAAAAAATACTTGTAAAATCCAAATATATTTTACCATTAAAAAATACTTGTAAAATCCAAATATATTTTACCATTAAAAAATACTTGTAAAATCCAAATATATTTTACCATTAAAAAATACTCGTAAAATCCAAAATTTCTAAGGTTTATACGAGTATTATGAACCAGTTTAAATGGCAACAAATCTCACCTGAATGTGAATCGTAATTCGTATCGATATGATCTGTGTTAAGAATTTGACATGAATACACCGAGATCGATCCTTCATTCTTATGATCATTGTAATATTGACATTTTTCTGTTTAAAAAGTTCTTTTAAGTGAGCCAATAAAGTTTAGATGATCTAAAGTCGAATATCCTTGCTATATATCTCTTTGCCATCAGAATTTTAGGTTTGATCTGCCAAGAATATCATATGTGCTTGCTGAATTAATAAGCATAGGCGTCTAAAATCCACAAGATGGCGGAGAATGATTCAAGAGCACGAGGTATAGTCCATCGTATCAAACAGGTGTAGAGATATTACAAAAAGGCGGAAAATTCTGAAGAAAGTCAATAAATATCCTGAAATGTAGTTCTGATACATGCCCACCAAGACGGGTCTCACCAAAGTAAAGTGGACATCTTTATACGAAAAGAGTATTAAAAACATTAAAAAGTAATTTAAAAAAACCTTAATTATTAACTACTTATATATACATAAATGTCATCATAACAAGTCCCTTTTGAGGATAGGTTAATAGGATAGATTTCCACGTCTTTATATCCATACACATAACTTTCGCCTCTTACATATTTATACATAATATTGACATGTTTCGTAGTTTAATGATTTTTGTAACTGTATCGTATTTGAAGCAAAGCTCAAAAGTTTGAAAAAAAAATGTTTTTTATTTTTCAATATATTAAACCTGTAGTTCAATATAATTGCTCTAGTTAAGTGAGGGTAAAAGTATTTCATTTTAATTGTAATATCACCTGACAATGTGGTGGACGGGACTGACGACGTGGTATATGTCCATACTTTATTTGTCACCCATAACATAGTTTATGATGCTGGAAAAATGTTAAGGTGATTTCAAATTAATACCAGAGAAAATCGACTCCTCAAACTTTGGATTGGAAGTCATGACTCTTTCCAATTAGGATGAGGTTTTAAAAATCGTTGTATTTAATATAAATATTTTATATGTATTGGTCTTACCATCCGACGAGACGCTTCCACCGTCGAGGGTTTCCAGGTAGTGAGGTTTGCAGAGCACGCGGTCGTCGTGCAGGGCGAATTGCTCCCCCGTGGACAGCTGCCGGCCGCAGGCTTCGCATGCGAAGCAGGCCAGATGGTACACCTGGGCCCTGGCACGTCGCACCCAGTCCGACGAGGAGATGCCCCGACTGCATTTCGAGCACTTGGCGCCGAAGCTTCTGGACGGAAGGGCGAGTTAGTCAAATCATCTTGTTATCATATTTCAGGGGATATGTAACAGCCAAACTGCATACATACATTTCACCACGCCGTGTCCTTTGCAGGCTAGGCAGAGAGAACAAATCTTCAAACATTTCTATCCATGCACACAAATTTCGTTTCCTCGACAATCATACATCTCGTCATACACAACTTTCTATTATTCATACTTTTCACTTTATCTTCTTTCAAAATTTGATCAATTTGGTCCAACTAAGTTTTACTCGGTTAACTTACCTTGCACTTCTGACTTGTATATTCGTTTCATCATCCTTTCATTATTTATTCTTTCCACATGTCCAAACCATATTGAAACCCCTTTCTTCTTTACTAGAAACATCATCCTCTTGATTCCTCTTCTTCCTCGGTATTCCACTTCCATCTTACACTTTAACCTTGTATAATTTCTTAGTCATTCATTCTATTCATATATTCAAACCATCTCAAAGCTTTTTTTCTTCATCATACTTAAAGCATCCATGCATTCATTACTGACGTCTTCATTCTGCCTTCTTTCCTATATTAACAATCCACATTTTTTCTTACTTATACCTTTGTTCTTCTAAGTCTAAGTTTCACTTCCATACGTCAAGGTGGACACCAATACACTATTATGTATTGCCATTTTTCAGTCAAACTATCGTGCTATAAAAAATATCAAGGAAATCCATCTGCCGTGATTTATAAAAACTTAATCGTCTTTTTTGATTATTTCATTATCATAACCATCATGACACTTATTTATTGGGGTTGGCAAAGATAACTGATCTTTTGTTCATTCTATCCTAGCATACACCTTTCAATAATAGCTCGTGATAACTATGATAAAAAAAATAGCAATAACTCGTTTTGCTAAAAAATAAATTATATTTGCGCTTTGCACAACAATGTAAATCATAGGTTCCTAAAGTAATCTGGGGGTATTGGAGGGAACTGAGGGGGCCATGCTGGCCCTAGGGGAAGTAGGGGGGCTACTGGCTTATTTAAATTATTTTAATAAATACCTTTATCATTTATTTTTCAAATTGTTTTATTTCCGAAGAAGCTTTTTGAAATTAAAAAATTACTCTAATAGCTGCATAATTTTTTTGCGTAAATTTTATTGCAAATAACAATCGGCAAAATATGAATAAATTGGTGGCAGTACATCAGGTACACCCTTCTTGTTAGGATCATTTAATAAATAATTCAACAATTTAAGTGTCAGCGTATCTTATTTATAGCACTATAGATATGTATTGGGTGTTAACATAAGTTGTGTCCGTTTTTTTTTTCAAATTTAAAAATGAGCACCTAAAGTAAAACAAAATGGTAAAGATTATACGTCGTTTGAAAGAAAATTTCCTGTTCTACAAGATATTGTGTTTGTTTTTATGTTACACATATTATTTTATTTGATTACAAGCCTTCAAAACAGAATGTCAAGTAGACGAAAGTGAGCATTTTCGACACCTCCTTCTGTTCGCGTTCAATCGAGGGACTTTTCCCATTGATTTAAGATAGCACTACACAGTCATGTGACTACAATTCATCTGATCAGGTTTGAAGGGGGGTTTTCATGAATAATATGGTTTAAGCGGTCCTCATCGAAGTCCACTGGTCGTCCGAAACATTCCATGTCTTTCAGGTCGAAATTACCGTCTTTGAAACGCAAAAACCATCGACGAGCTTTCCTTTCATTCATAGCATCCCCAACGTACACTTCGTAAATATCGCGAGCAGCTTTGGCAGCTTTATTTCCTCGATTGAACGCGAACAGAGGTCGAAAATGCTCACTTTCGTCTACTTGACATTCCATGTTGAAGGCTTGTAATCAAATAAAATAATATATGTAACGTAAAAGCAAACACAATATCTTGTAGAGCAGAAAATTTTCTTTCGAACGACGTATAATCTTTACCATTTTTGTTTTACTTTTGATGTTCATTTTTAAATTTGAAAAAAAAAAACGGACACAGCTTATGTTAACACCTAATACATAAAAAAATGTTCACCACATTTTTCTGCTTTGTTTAATTAAAAAAAAGGTAAATTTCAAGGGGGGTCTTGCGATTTTTTTTGCTGAAAATGGGTTAAATAAGTCTCTGAATCTATAATTTAAATGAAGATATTATACACTCATGTGATTTGACAACCCTCAACAAATTATTATCTTCCAGTTTTGTCAAAATTTGAACTATTTTTTATTTTGTCTCATTACGTTAGAAATGAATCAGAGTGTGTGTGCGTTTATATTTTTAATAATTTTGGTACACATTTGTTAAGTTAATTATTGCTTTATAGTTAAGACATTAACATTGTGGAGGTTTAAAGACATTGTAATTTGTTTTTATCAAACACTGTTTATTCCACTTGTTGTAACGGTATAGCCCTACCGGTTTCAAGGCTTTCACCTCATCATCAGGGGAGCACAAAAAATAATCTAAGGTTATACCGTTACAAAAAGTGGAATAAACAGTGTTTGATAAAACAAATTACCATTACTTATTAAGCATTACTTTTTTCTGATTTACATGCACAAGGGTGTGGTCTTAACGAGTCTAAATTAATTTTTGTTACTGGTTCCAGAGTCTCACTGCATGGAAAGTAAAGAACAACGTAAAAAAAAAGAAAGTATATTTTTCTGTATTTTAAAGAAACGATTTTTTTTCTATGGGGTTTCCTTTTTGAATAAGCACGTTCAACTTTGCAATTAATTGTCTTTTACCTAACTGCATTGCCAATTAATATAAATATAATTGCATTCACTTATTTGCAATCAAATATAAGATCAATTAATTAAATAAATTGAATTTTCCTTAGTCTAAAATTTCGATACATATGCGACAAAATATAATCAATTTGCTGAGATTGCAAGTATATTTTACAATAGTGTGTTGAGCTATAAAAATAGTAGGCTGATTGCTGAGTTGATGAAGCATAGAATTGCTGAGTTGATGAAGTATAGAATTGCTGAGTTGATGAAGTATAGAATTCGTATTGTGCTATTTCCTTCCCATTAATGTAACATAGTATGAGGTGAGGTGCAGGCGACTGATTCGAGAAATCCGATGTGTGTATTGTTATTTTTTTCATATTTTTATATCATTTCGACTCGTGTACTTACTTAAGTATTATTTGTTGTACATTTTTTTTTTAATTTAAGATTTTTTTGTCATAATTTTAAATGAAGCACGTACTTTTAAAAAAAATATTTTTGTTAGGTACATTGTACCGCTGATAAAATTTTATTAAAAATATATAAAAATACTCAGAATAGGTACAGTTATTTGATATACTACCTTGATAAAAAAGTTCTAGGACCGGCCACCGTGTGGCGCTGTCAGTCACCCGATTGGAATTCTTTTTTTTTGTTAGTTTACCACATCTATCGTTGACACTTCTCTCCAAATTTCAGCGTCATAGCTTGACATTTGTAAAGGTTACGCTGTACTGAGTACAGATGTACTCACCTTTGTGCGTGTTTTCGATTTTTTACAAGTTTGAAAATGGCATCAACTGTGCATCAACGAGTTTGCATTAAATTTTGTGTGAAAAACGGATTTAACGGTATGCGTATATATACTAGTATTACAAACAGACATTTTACAATAATAATCACATAAAGAATAATTCTAACTAAAAAGGAAACACTTGCATCAAGTATTTTGATCAAGGTAGTATGAATGCGTATATATACTAGTATTACAAATAGGCATTTTACAAAAATAATCACGTAAAGAATAATTCTAACTAAAAAGGAAACACTTGCATCAAGTATAAGTCTTCAGAAAATATATGATTATATATGAATACTACATAACACTATGATTACGAGTATATACACACAAACATTACACTACACCTAAAGCCGAACGTGTTTCTATCACAAATGGGCGCAACTAGGAGATTTAGAACAGTAAAAAAGTCTGCCCTTTTCGTAATACAAAACATATATCTTTAATATTGATTGTTACATGTAATAAATTAGGTATGGACAAATGTATATTTAATATTTAAAAAAAATATTCAACAAAGCTCGGTTACTTAGAATTAGATAATACAAATGGATTTAGCATGTTTTATAGTAATGCTATTATCTTATGGTATTAAGAATTTTTAAATTCGCAAATGTTTCAATTATTTCACTGTAGTCAATAATATTCGATAAGTATGAACACTACATTACACTATGATTATGTACACACATAAATTATACTTCACCTAAAGCCGAACGTGTTTCTATCACACATGGGCGTAACTAGATGATTTAGAACAGTAAAAAAATTTGCCCCTTTCCTTATACAAAATATATATCTTTGATAGTGGTTGTAACATGTAATAAGGTATTTATGTACAAATGTATATATAATAGTTAAAACATGAATTCAACAGAGCTCGGTTTATTCCACTTTTTGCAACGGTATTACCCTACCGGTTTCAAGGCTTTCACCTCATCATCAGAGGAACACAAGCAAGACTCCCCTGATGATGATGTGAAAGCCGGCAGAGTTATACAGTTACAATAAGTGGAATAAACAGTGTTTGATAAAACAAATTACAATTATTAAATATGTTTTATAGTAATGCTATTATCTTATACGAGTAGTATCAAGAATTTTCAAATTCGCAAATGTTTCAATAACTTCACTGTAGTCGCTAATTTTCGCGATTGAGTATTCCATTGACAAATTTGCAAAATTCGTTCTTGTTGTATTCTTCATCTAAGATAATTTTTAATTTTAATATGTCAAATTTACGTTCAGCTGAAACTACTGAAACTGAAAGAATAGTCGTCATCCACATAATTTTCAGGTTTATGATAGATAAGGCTCCATTCATGATTATGTTGAAAAGTTCCAGAGAGGTTTGATTAAGTTATTCTTCAATTTTTATTATGTTTGGAAACTTTTAATATCAACGAAGCTCTAGTTCTGCGCCCTTATCCGGGACTGCTGTATCTGGCGCCACCCATTGTTTGACTCCTGCGTCACCCAAAAACATATGATTTATTTGTTTGTATGATATGAAAAAATGTACTTGCTGTGTACCTGTTGTAATGAAATAAGTGGCCTTCGCAATAGTTACTATGAAAAATTGGTCGACCCATGCAAGCGAAAAACGCGCGAGATAAATAACAGTATCTAAGCAAGTCATGACGGCATACACCGGCGAATATAGGAACTTAGGATAGCTGCACATAAGGAACGAAAAATAATAAAAATATATTCTAAGTTTCTGGAACGTCTACAGCGTTTTTACTAACGACCAATTTCAATCTGCTAAAGAGGAATCTCTTTACCCTGCTATTTTACACTAGAAAAACATAAAGTGAACTGAAATCTCCGAATATTGAGCGACAACCATCTACTTATTTTACAGTCTTTGTACCGGTGCTGTACAATCACATATCGGAAGATCTACAAAGGTTTCTTTGTAGTTCGTCTTTCCTTGGTAAGTGTGCGAGTTTCCTACCAAAAATATTTTTCTAAACATATTGGGGGTGCAGAGAAGCACCCTATTTTACACAATTGATTTAATTATTTTTATAACTTATTTTGTAATGTTTTCAATCTGTAGGGAATACCGACGTCCCTAAATATTGTCAACATGCACGGTCAACGACCGATGAATCAACCTTTGAATATGTACAAAGATCACATACCAGAACGTCAATATTGTTTACACGCGAATAATATTTACGTCGCATTCCACGGTAGAAAGAGAACGCATCGCGTTGTCTCACCGTTTCGGCAATAAATATTCTACCTACTATATCATTGGCAACGTCTGCGACCACCTCGGCACGCACAGGAGTGAGATCATATACTGCGGACGCATTCACGCGCCCCGTTCTGAAATTGTATATATACCTACTTATCGACAAATAAAGAGCACTTATTATTATTCACTTGACCATTCATCGCTGTTTACTATTTATCGATTATTCACTCTCACTTTTTCGCATTCCTGAATCGACGTATTTTATTTTAAATACAAAATAAATCAAAATCATCACGACGTATCAGTAAAGCATTCCGCTAAAAATCTATCCAGAATAGCAGGTTCGAATCCCGAGTTAAAACGCCTTTCAGGATAGTCTGCTCTCTAAACTAAATTGTTATTTTGTAATTATTATAATCATAATACAAACATCTAAAATAGTAAACAAACAACAAAAAAATAAACAACATACCATAGTATTGATTTTCTAACAGAAATTACTTCAGAATCAATATTTAATCAAATTTCAAAACCCATGGAATCATTCATTGGGTTGTGATGTAACAACCTCCGACGAAAATTGATAGTCACATTTCTATCATAGAACCGCATACGATTTTATACACATAAACTCGCGTCGTCAGTAAGTTTTTTACGTTCTTCGTATTTCTTTACCATATTTTTTTTAAAGAACTGTTAGGGTTGTATTTTAAGTAGTGAATAGTGTCCAAATACATGAATGTGAAACTACGAGTATTTGAAACACAAAAGTTTTGTCAAATAGGGGTGGTCAATTTAATGCTTTTTTTTAAGTACCATTATTTGTCAATATGGATAATTTAATTGATCGATTAATGTAAGCTTTTAATAATAATTTATAACAATTCAACGGAAATATTATAAACAAAACGTTCTCACACTGAAAACTGCACTCTACGTCAGCGAGTAACGGGTGTAATAACGTCACAATGCCATGACCCAATCACGTGTTTTCAATAGTTTTGATTCCAAACAACGTTTAAAATTATACTAGTTGCAAACCGTGAAATATTCACGGAACTAAAACAAATTCTACATTTATGAAACTATAAATTCATAAATGTAAAATTTGTTTATATTAGGTCCTTACATATGAAATTGGCGTTTTGTTTGGGAGGAACATAAAGTTGATTTTTTTTTAATATAATATATTTATTTAATCAAAGTATGTACCATTGCTATCTATGCACTTTTGCCATCTCATAGGTAGTTCATCGATCCCTTTACTAAAAAAACCATTCGGACGGGAATCAATAAAATCTTTGAAGTCGGTTTGGACTGGCCCATCGGAGTTGAATTTTTTCCCTTGCAAGAAGTTATCCAAATTTCGAAAAAAATAGTAATCTGTTGGAGCAAGGTCCGGAGAGTACGGTGGATGTCTTAGACATTCCAATTGGAGCTCTTCTAATTTGGTAGCCGTCTGTTGTGCAGTGTGTGGTCTAGCGTTATCATGAAGCAGCAGTGGCCTAGAGCGATTAACCAGCCTCGGTTGTTTAGCAGCTAGCTTTTCCATCATGGTTTGCAGTTGCTGACAATAGACATCTGCCGTAATCGTCTGGCCAGATTTAAGAAAGCTGTAGTGAACGACACCAGCACTAGTCCACCAAACGCTCACAAGTAACTTTTTTGGAGTCAATTTTCGCTTGGGGCATGGTTTGGCTGGTTCGGCAGGGTTCAGCCATTGCGATGAGCGCTTCCGATTATCATACAGGATCCACTTTTCATCACAGGTAATGATTCGATTCAAAATCCCTTCATTATTGTGCCGGTTGAGTAATGCAACGCAGCAGTCAACGCGCGTTTGTTGATTTGCTTCACTCAATTCGTGAGGTACCCACCTTTCGAGCTTTTTCACCTTCCCAATTTGCTTCAAGTGGATTAAAACAGTTTTATCACTAACACCGCAGCCTGCAGCTAACTCGGACGTGGTTTGCGATGGATCCGCTTCCACAATAGCTAGAATACGCGCGTAAAAAGATTCATGATACTCATATACAATTGTTTATACGGTGTCGCGACGAAACGACGCGCGAAGTCGCCCGACCATATAAACAATTGTGTATGAGCATTATGAATCTTTTTATGCGCGTATTCCAGCGATTTGTGCAACGCGCGTTCACGCGAGACCATCTGACCTTAGCCTTACTGTATCAACACGTGTTGGATAACTTTATTTCAATGTGTTTTGGGAGCAAAATAAACGTTAATTATAAACAATATTTTGTTAAAATAGTATGTTGTCTGGAAAGTACTTTCGAATTTCTCGGATAGATGTTAATATGACAAAATTGTCATTGCTGTCTTAATTTCAAACATTCTTAATGTACATTATTATGAAAGAGAACTACTTGCGCAATTTTTTGGCCACTGTTTCCCCGATTTGCATAAGCGTTTTTGGGCATTTTAACCTGTTCACCGCGTTAAAAATCAAATTCCACGAATCCTGTGCGCGGCACAATTTCGGCGTTTTTTAATTTCTAAGTTTAAACACATATTTTGTTTAGAACCACTGATATTTGATTACAACACCAAGTTAACATGACACTTAAGTAATTTTCTGATAATAAATAATAGTCATTACTCTTAAGGAGACTCATTAAATAAAGGAGATAAACTAAACATTACGTAAAATAAACAAAGGAATGCTACGATCAAATCGATGCTTCATGACACTCACCCGATCAAATGCATATAGCACTAGTAATGTTTATTTACGTAAGAGAGACTCATCGCAGGACTCGATCCGCGCGACAGGTCGTTAATGCTGGAAATATTGAGAAACCAAAAAAATTCGGCGCTCTGTTTATTCAACAATATCTCATAAACTAATATATTATTTGACAAGGTTTTCAGAGATGTCGCTAGAATAAAGATTATTTTAAATTTTAGTTCAATTTTTATTCCGGTTTTGTGTCATTTTTTTTAAGTATTTGTGATTTGAAACTTGGATTGTCGTCAGATCACAGGCGTTTGTGCTCCCCGCGGGGAACACGTTAAAAATGAGACAAAACTTTTTACTACCGTAAATGAAAAAATACGACATAAAGCACAATACAATATGTACAGTGTATGGCAACGATGCAGTAAGCGATGACGTGTGTCAAATGTGCTTTAAAAATTGTAAAGGTGATATGACACTAGAAGATGGTGTCAGGTGACGACTAAATCAATGCTTCGATCGAGAATAACCGGCGTTCTATGACACAAGAAGTGCCTGAGATACTGAAAATATTGAAAATAGGTTTAAAGAATCATTTATACGAGAATCATCCAGAAAGTAAGGTTACAACATTTATGTAGGATCGAAAAATACTTGTATTTACCGCGCCTATGGAAGTTTCACATTAAAATGAAACAACACTCAAAGTTTTTTTTTTGGTTTATCGGTTATATTGAAATAGCCCTGATCTCCTATATGTTATGATATGCTGTATTCGCAAAATATTTAAAAAAATCTAATTTATTATTTCAATTCCATCTTAAAAAAATGAATGCAAGACCCTACAAAGAGGCGAGAGGTTTCCTTGATTATCTCTGAACAAGTAAAATATGAATTGGGTGTCGTTTGCATGTTTACGTTCATTTCTTTATGAATATTTAATATATTGAACTCAGTGGTCTCGAACATTTTTTTTGTAAAAGCAGTACCCTAAACAAAACAATTGGACACATTTCCAACCCCTCGAATACTAATTGCGCCCTCAGGGATGTAACAGAGTAGCAAATACTCGTAATAATGAAATATGTTGTCCGGAAAGTATAAGTCCATCGTTTCGAATTTCCCGGATAAATGTCGTTAGGAAAAAAATTCGTCACTATACTAAAGAAAATGTAGCATGGTCCCTGTTACAGTTCACAAATTTGCCCCAATACAATCTTGTAACGACGTTCAGTAATTTTAATTATTTCATCAACTTTAATATAAGCCTCGATTCTAATAAATAGCAAGTTATTAAGGTAAAAACATTACATAAAACTAACAATAATGACAAATTAATACATCTTGTTACAAATTAGCAAAAATGTGTCAGTTTGTTAAAATCAAATAATATTTGGTGACGTTTGTCAAAAGTCTCCAAGTTAGTCTGCATTGACTAGGGATGGGGTACACGATAATTGGATTTTCGATTAAATTTTCGTAATTAGTATTAATTTATAGTGGATCTTGGCCTATTTAAAGATATTTACAAATCATACAATACATTAGAAAGTCAGTTTAATGAAAATTAGGATTTAAAACGCCAGTTTAGAGAAAAACAATTTTTCGATTTATAAAAAAAACGATTCGATTTGTAAAAAAAAACTATTTTACCCCATCCCTTTGAGACATGACATTTCAAACGTTACAGGGACCATCCTACATTTTCTCTAGTATAGTTGCATTCATTCTAAGCGTGCGGAAATGCAAATTATTTACACACACACACATCTCACGATATTTAATGTGATTTAACATACATTACACCGTTTCCCTTTCAGAGTAGGTAGATAGAACAGAGCACCAGATTTCCTATTTTGACACATATTTCACCTCTTATATATCTATAAACCATCTAATAAAAACCCAATGAATGGCTTTTAATATTTCCTTCTTTCAAAATATCATTCACTTTAACACTTGTCTTACTGTGCTAAAAAAATCCGCCAACCACGGTGATGGACGCTAAGCGTCTAGTAAAAAATGTATATTTTAAATTAAAATTATGCAAAATCTTCTAGGTTATTTTTTGTAATTATAGTAGCTATAAAAATCCTTATATTATGTATTAAAACGTCGAATAATCAAATAAAATATAAGTCCTGGTCACTTGCTATCCATCACAGGGAGGCAAGTGTTAACCAACTTATATTTAAGTAAAGTCGTTTATTGTGTCAATAAATTAATACATTTTAGAAGCTTTCATAAAAGGGGGATACGTCCTTAGGAAGAGATGTTGAAACAGTATTGAATACAGCCGTACTTTCATTGGTTTTCTTCTACTACGCCTTCCAGTAATATTTATTTTCTTACTCTTTCTTCATTCGTCCTACATACTCAAACCAATTCCACATGCTCTTCTTTATTTGATATAACAGTCTTAAGTTAATATTCATCCCTAATCACTAAATTTCATATTCTTTCACACATTGTCACCCTATATATTCTTCTCTATTCAAGCATTTTGAATCATTACAGTCCTTTTTCACGTGGTTTTAACTTTTCCCTTCTCGTGCTAAAAAAATCAAGCGTTCCGGTGCTGTGTATTCAGTACACATCAATACACACGTAAAAATGAACGATTTAAAATCGGAAAAATAAAAATATTCATAGCCAATCGCTTAAAATTGATTAAATTTGAAGTCAAAAGTGATAATAATTGAAATTTAATTGCTGAAAACATGAAAAAAAAAAAAACATCGGCCGACGTTCACAAAACGGACGAAGCGACAACCTCAAACGAAAGCCGCCGACCTACTGAGCGAGAGGAGCGAGCGAACTGAGATTATATTTCTTGCGTTCCCATATACCGAAGTAGAGTGAGAGTGAGACACATGAATAGCGTCGCTACCTCATCCATAGCGGGTTTTCTTAGAATGAATATACCTACGTCACACGTTTGATTGTATTGATGAATTTATTCCCGATTTTTACAAAATATGTCTGATATGGCCGATAAGTGCTAATTATTAGTCATATAATTTTTTTTATTCAATGCGTAAATGTATTACGGAGGACCACCTAAAATCTGAAGCCAGTGTTTATTATATTTATAGAGATATTAAAGTTTTTAAAAGCAATATGTACTAGTTACACATCACAGGGAAGGAAGGGTTAAGTACATAACATTTCATTTAGTTTCTCTATCCCTGAATACAAGCGGCTTAAACAAAATGGATTTGCCATTTGATGTCCAGTGGTATTTTAAAATTTATTATTTCCTTTCCATGAATGAAACATCAATTTGACTCCTTGTAATTGGCCTTGGGTGTAAAATAACATGGTCCGTTTCAATTAATTTTGGAGCTACAAACTCGTCAGTAAATGTTTGGTAGACATTTAAGACATATTACATATAATTTATTTATGTTTTTCTTAACCTTTCCTTCCCTGTGTTGGGTATCTTCTACACGTTGCTTCTAATAACTATCAATATCTCTATAAATATTATAAATACAAGGTTAAGATTTTAGGTATTCCTCCATAATATATTTACGCATTGATTTAAAAAATAATATTAATAATAATCAGAATTTATCGACTACATCGTGGGTATTTTGTGAAGATCGGAAACAAAGTCGCATTTAAACGCTGTGAGTGCCTCGACCTTGGGTCTTGACGACAGGTGAAGAGTATGCGGGAAGCGCGACACTATATTCGCATCTCACTCTTGCATACTAGACTGAATTGCGAGGAGCTCAATTGTCTCAATCGTCGCAAGCGTAAGCCACGCCGGGAGTAAGCCACTACCGCTCCGCGCCGCAGTAGCTTTTGGGCTTGCAAATAGATTAGACCTACGCCCGTTCCGTGAGCGTTGCCAGATGGTTTTTTAATGTTTTCAGCAAATAAATCTCAATTATTATAATTTTTAACTTCAATTATAATTAATTAAGGGGATTATCTATGAATGTTCTTATTTTTCCGATTTAAAATCGCTAATTTTTTATCGCGTACTCACTACCCAACACCGGAGCACGCGTTTCAATTTTAGCACCGTAAGGGAAGGGTTAAACTAGTTGAACATTTATCATAGTTATTCAAATCCAATTCAATTCCTTCGTATCTTACGGAAAATATTGAACGTATTTTCTATTATGACCTTGCGCTACTGTAGTTCATCCACTTTTATGATACCCTCCTTGGTTGTCCATTTAGCGAGACTTTGAAACCTGTTTCCAATATGAGATTTACTCTCTCCTTGACATGTTTCAAAAAGGGATTAAAAAACTTAATTTCAAGTCAGTTATGTTACGTGTTTCATTCCTGACTTTCCATTTCTCTCTATCTCCATCATCCATGCCTGAAAAAAGTTAACCTTTCCCCTACTGTACTTAAACAATCCGCCCGTTCCGGTGCTGTGTATTCAATACACATCAATACACATGTAAAAATGAGCGATTTAAAATCGGAAAAATAAGAATATTCATAGCCAATCGCTTAAATTAATTAAATTTGAAGTCAAAAGTGATGATAATTGCAATTCAATTGCTGAAAACATGAAAAAAAACATCGGCCGACGTTCATAAAACGAGCGAAGAGACCACCTCAGATGGATGTCAGACAGGTACTGAGATCTTAGACGAACTAACACTGTATAATATATGTTATTCCTCTCCTGTGCTAAAACAATCCGCCCGTTCCGGTGCTGCGTATTCAATACACATCAATACACATGTAAAAATGAGCGATTTAAAATCGAAAAAATAAGAATATTCATAGCCAATCGCTTAAATTAATTTAATTTGAAGTCAAAAATGATAATAATTGCAATTCAATTGCTGAAAACATGAAAAAAATCTCGGCCGACGTTCACAAAACGGGCGAAGCGACCACCTCAGATGGATGCCCGACAGGTACTGAGACCTTAAACGGACTAATACTGTGTAACATATGTTATACCTCGAAAGAGGAAATACAACTATGAACTGAGATTCTATTTCTCGCGTTCCCATATACCGAAGTAGAGTGAGAGTGAGACATGAATAGCGTTGTTTCCTCACCCATAGTAGTTTTTTTTAGAATGAATATACCTACGTCACACACTGGCACACGTATGATTGTATTGATGAATTTATTCCCGATTTTCACAAAATATGTGCCCGATAAGTGCAAATTATTATTAATATTATTTTTTCATTCAATGCGTAAATGTATTACGGAGGAATATGCTGACTAAAATGTGAAGCCAGTATTTATTATACAATATTTATAGAGATATTAAAGTTTTTAGAAGCAATGCGTACTAGTTACACATAATAGGGAAGGAAGGGTTAAACAATACAAATTAATTTAAGTGGGAGTAAATTTGCATGTGAACTATTTACTATAATATTTACCTGTTATATATTATACATAAAACATTACAACTTTTGAAAACCTATATTTTTCAATTAGCATCAAAATTATGTTTAATTTAATTAACTTATTTTTTTAGTAAAGTTTAAAAAAAAACATAAAAATGTTGAACTTGAATTATTTCGCCCACCCCGAAAATAGTAAATGTAATCAAAACGAGGCTTTTACCCTTGTTTTGTTTTATCTTCATACAAAAAAACATTGACTATAAATTTAATGTATACATATTCATAACTTTTATTCATTTTTTATAAATAAAAATGTATAAAACGTTGTTATTGTATTATTGTCAATTCTCTGTGAATCCACTATCATTATATAAGGAAACCGGTTTGTAAATCACAAAAATCGGTGTGTATTTTAGAAACATTCTCATAACACACAACATTTGTTGCACAATATGTATAAAAAAAAACAAGTTTTATAAATATATCGCATTGCAAAATCAATACTTAGATACGCATAGTTGCCCAGTAGACCCGGACCAAAACGCAAGCATGACGGACCTAACCCAAATCCACTCAAAATATCATAGATTACCTTTACAAGCAAATTAATAATATTCGATTATAATGTCAAGTATGTATTTGAAATACAAACAAAAGGCACACATACATGTATACACATATAATCACACCATGTCCCTTGCGAGATAGAGAGAGAGAACAGATTTCTGAACAGTTTATCCAATTACAGAACTTTCGCTTACTCCATATTCATACATCTCGTCCTTTACAATCTACTATTATTCGTACTTCTCCCTTTAACTTCTTTCAACATTTGGTCCACTTAATTCAGTCACGTGTTCCTTGTCCACCACTTCCACGCACACTTTGCTCTTACGACTTGTATATTTCGTTTGTCATTCTTTCGGCATTAATTCTCTTCACTTTTCAAATCTTTTCATTTCTTGATCTTACTTAAAACTAAGATTCCTTTCTTGATCTTACTTAAAACTTAAATTTCCTTCTTGATTTTACTTATGACTAAAATTCCCTGCTTTATCTTACTTAAAACTAAAATTCCTTTCTTGATCTTACTTAAAACTAAAATTCCTTTCTTGGTCTTACTTAAAACTAAAATTCCTTTCTTGATCTTACTTAAAACTAAAATTCCTTTCTTGATCTTACTTAAAACTAAAATTCCTTTTTGATCTCACTTAAAATATCCATACATTATTTGCTGATATTTTTGTTTTGTATTTTTCATTCTTTTTAAAAACGTTTTTTTAGTATACGCATTGCCAAAGCTTTAATCTTATTTTATCCCTTTTCTGCTGAGTCCAAGCTCCACTTCCATACATCAAGCTCTACGTCCATACGTAAAACTCCACCAAAATTATTACATATTGTCATTTTCGCTACTTTTGATGAGACGCAGATGTTGTAAAAGGACTTTCAAATTGAGCGGTTTTTTTTTTAATTCTTGGATAAAACACAGATGGCGTCGCGAACTTGCCTGGGTCTTCTAACATTTGATAACTGTAATGCATAACATTTATAAAAATGAAGTCGTGTATAATACAACAACGCGTTCAAATTGTTGAATTATTTTATGTATTGTAATCTCCGGAAACGGTGATGTTAATTGCCCACAGAGATCATCTGATCTGACACGTTGGACTATTTCTCTGAAGATACGTGAAAAGCCAGGTCTATAAGAATGACCCCCGATTAATTCGTTAGCTGAAGAATGAAATTATTCGCGTTATTGGTGAGTTAGAACCGTAATTATGCCAAAATGTAATCGAAAATTTTGACAAAAGAGTGGACATCTGTGTAGCTGCAAGAGGTGGATATTTGGCGCATATTGTTTTTTTGTGTTTAAATGTCATACATTTTACTCCAATAACCAATAAAAAGTTTTTTAGAAATCAAAGCAAATTGTGTGTTTTATTCAAGAATTAAAAAAGAATTTAATTAAAAAACCGCTCAATTTCGGTGTGCCATTGTATCCAGTACAGCGATGTGGCCGGTGAGTTTGCTGGTGGGCAATGACTCACTCAATTAGAAAAAAAAACTCCACGGCACAGCTTCACCGAATCGACATTGCGATAGCGAGGGGATCCTCGACTACGAAACGCAGGAACGAATACGAGGAAAAAGATTTTATATGAAAATTAATTTGTATTGGGTGTTAATATAAGTTGTGTCCGTTTTTTCCAAATTTAAAAATAAACACCAAAAGTAAAACAAAATGGTAAATGTTATACGTCATTCGAAAGAAAATTTTCTGCTCTACTAGGTATTGTGTTTGATTCTACGTTATACATATTATTTTATTTGATTACGAGCCTTCAAAATGGAATGTCAAGCAGGCGAAAGTGAGATTCTCGACACCACCTTCTGTTCGCGTTCAATCAAGGGAATAAAGCTGCCAAAGCTGCTCGTGATATTTGCAAAGTGTACGGTGAAGATGTTATGAATGAAAAGACAGCTCGTCGATGGTTTTTGCGTTTCAATGACGGTAATTTTGACCTAAAAGACATGTAGCGTTCCGGACGACCAGTGGACTTCGATAAGGACCGCTTAAACCATATTATTCATAAAGTTCCCCTTCAAACCACCGTAGAATTGGCTGAGCAGATGAATTGTAGTCACATGACTGTATACCGCCATCTTAAATCAATGGGAAAAGTCCAGAAGTTCGGCGCTTCGGTTCCACATGTTTTGAGTGAAAACAACAAAAATCAACGTTCGACAATTGAACGATTGAACGCGAACAGAAGGAGATATCGAAAATGCTCACTTTCGTCTACTTGACATTCCATTTTGAAGGCTTGTAATCAAATAAAATAATATATGTAACGTAAAAGCAAACACAATGTCTTATAGAGCAGATAATTTTCTTTCGAATGACGTATAACCTTTACCATTTTGTTTTGCTTTTAGTGCTTATTTTTAAATTTGAAACAAAAAACGGACACAACTTATGTTAACACCTAATATTATATTAAGGGCTTAATTTACCTTAATACATGTCGCCGGCCTTCTTTCATATGTTAAAAAAGCGATTAAATCAATAGATTGCATAACAGGTATATAGTTCTTTTAATATTTCCATTCGAACCAACCTCATTATGTACCCTGCATGTCTTGGGTCAAATATGTTATATATTCGAGTTAATGTTTAGTTACTATAAAAAAAATGACTGCAGGTTACATAAAATCTTTGAAAGCCTCAACTAGAAATTTAAGAGGCTCAAAGCTAAAATCGGGATAAAAGATTATCAGGAAAGTAACTTTATATTTTGTATGGCAAATTTAAACGCCAATTTATATATACTATATTATTAAGAATAGTTTTTCTCATGTCATACGATAGCAAACTGGTAATTTTTTTGTCAAAATCTTGATTTGTTCGTCATTAGTGGTAATCGACCATCCTGGGCGGTAACCATCTTTGAGTGACTTATCACCATTACGGATTTTTTTAAACCACATTGGATACACACAATCGTTTACTGCATTGTCGCCATACACTATAACATTTGCATTTATTTTGATTTTTATCGCATTTTTTTCCTTTACGGTAATAAAAAAAACAATCGCGGAAAAAATAACGTATTTTGTTTCAACCTTTAAATAACGTTAAAAAAACTCAAACATTTTGAGTAAATAATATCTAAAAACGCACTTAACTATTAACTTTCATAATAATATACATTCAGCAGGTTTAAAATGAAGTTAGCAAGGAACATTTTGTCCTAAGGACATATATCGAGAAACACGAAACTTTTTCCCCAATCAATCGCATTAGAGGAATTTCAAAGTATTTTTTTTCTATGAGTAATTTACAATTTAAAGCAGGCTTAAAGAAGAACAACTCCTATTTGATAATTATTCAATTTCCTATCGCACCCGTGCGTACAGAAAGCTGTTCAGCAAACAGCCCCCGCTTACAAGCGTAATCCAATAAACCCGCAGCGCTATTTGACAACTCCGATCTTGTTATACACGGAAAATATATATATGGGAAGACACCCTTCCTAATGAACAACAGGGGGAAACGTTTCATTTTTTTTGCACTATGTAATACAGATGTTTGGCTTTCAAATTACGAGTAATTTGAACTTCTATGTCTCGTCTTCTCTCCTATGGCGGTTTTTTGCTATGTGACAATCTTTCCTACCTTCGCTTTTAACGAGAAAGATGACAAATAAAATTTAATTCATATCCAAACTGAATCCTTTTTTTATAAAGAACGATTGATACCAACTGGAAAC
The DNA here is from genome assembly GCA_949825065.1 of Odontocerum albicorne. NCBI lineage: Eukaryota > Metazoa > Arthropoda > Insecta > Trichoptera > Odontoceridae > Odontocerum > Odontocerum albicorne. Next base: position 5,229,030 of record OX463843.1, read on the forward strand.
GAGTCCATTACCTCTTGGTTGAGAGACAGGCATTTTACTAATTAACTCGTAATTTTCATGATTATAAGATGGAGAGATAATTTATCTGTTATAAGTCGGTCAAATGATGAGATCAGAATTATTAAAAATGTCAATAAAGTGTTTCCGGAATGAAATTGAAATCTTTAATAATGTCGAATTATAATGAAACTAAAAAATCAGTACAGAGTATCTACTCGTATATTATTACTAGAAAACTTTATAAAAACTATTAACAACCAAATTTATTTATTTACCTAGCAACAGTATAAAGTGAGTCACTCAGTGATAAGTGAATACAATTGAGTGATAATATTACAAAGATTAGAAGCAATAATCATTATCACTCATAAACTGCTTTTTCATTTGAATATTAATATTTTTGAAGTGAAATTTCTATAGGCGCAGTAGGGCAAATTGGCCTGAACGTCACGAAAAGTGAAACGGTGTATTATATTATTATTACTAAATTATCATATTATTTATTATTATTAAATATTTTATTTATTTATAAATTATTTTTATTTATTTTAATATTAATAATAATTTATTATTACTAATATTTAATATTATTAAGTGTATTATATTATTATTAAACATATTATTTATTATTAAAATTATTATCATTTATTATTAAAAATTAAAAAAATTATATTTGCTATCATATATTATTGAATAATATTATTTATAATATAATAAAAATAATATAATAATAATAAATAAATAATTAAATAATCATTTTAAAATAATTAATTTAATAATTAATAATAACTTTAAAATATTAATATATTTAATATTAAAAAATATTATTAAGTGTATATATAATACATATAATTTTTAATAATAAATGATAATAATTTTAATAATATTTTTAATAATAATATAATACACTTAATAATATTAATTATTATTAATAATAAATTATTATTAATATTAAAATAATTAAAAATAATTTATAAATAAATAAAATATTTAATAATAATAAATAATATGATAATTTAGTAATAATAAAATAATAATATAATACACCGTTTCACTTTTCGTGACGTTCAGGCCAATTTGATAATAATTTCAATAATATATATTATTGAAATTATTATTAAAAATAATATTTTTTTATTTAATTAAGAGAGATTTTCTTGAATTAAATTCCACATAACAATTTTAAAAAAAAGGTCGTTAACAAATGGAAAAAAAGCAATGCATAAAATCAACTTTTCCTAGGAGCTAAGAAGTTTCACTTCTACTGCGCGAGATCTCACGTATCTTGTTTTTTTTTTATTTGTATCACGATTTCAAAGGTTTTTTATTGCTTCACGTCTAAGTGGGATATTTTTTTTGATTCAACTTCGTTGGTCTACATTAAGTTTTACATAATATGTATAAAGCATACGGACGTAAGTACAACTGATTTTATAAAGTTTGATGATATGAAACAATGAAACTTTTAAAATACGAGGATTAATTAAAAAATATCAACGAAATAAAGTGAACATGGCCATTCGGGTTGTTATCAGTAATGCTGGGGAAGCTTTACGTGCCCATCCACGTCGCTAAAATTGGCCGGGCAAGGGAGATAAATGGAAGCAACGGTCGCTGTGATACGGACAAAGGTCTCACTGGCCATGGGACATGTCGCGGTATCGTTTACACGTCGCATCCGCTCTTAACTAAATAATTAAAATTCTGCGCCCGACGAGGGGCAAGAAGATCATTGGGTTCGTACCACCGTCCTATCTCATGTTCTCATTCAAACCTTAATTATATTTTCAAAAAAATATATATACGGGAGCGAAACGTGGACATATAGTAGAAATCTGCAGAGATGTATTTATTTATTAATACAATAAACGATCCATTTTTTTCCAGGCTACAATCCTAGGATTGGTCTGCACCAAGCACTCGATCCCTCCACTCATCTCTGTCATCCTCTAGTCTCTTCATCTCCTGGTAGCTGCCACAACGCACATCCCGGATCACCGGGTCCATGTAGTTATATCTAGGTTACAATCCTAGGATTGGTCTGCACCAAGCACTCGATCCCTCCACTCATCTCTGTCATACGCCAGTCTCTTCATCTCCTGGTAGCTGCCACAGCGCACATCCCGGATCACCCGGTCCATGTAGATCTAGGGCGGCCTCTATGGTTATTGCCCTCAATTATTCCCTCGACGATGGTAAGGAGCAGGCCCGGGTGCCTGATGTTATGGCCTATCCAACTGGATCGTTGTTGGGCAACTCTATTTAGGAGTTGCCTTGTTTCTCCAGCCCCGCTCAATACCTCGTCGTTTCGGATGTGATTTGACCAATGGACCCTGACCATGCGCCTGTAGCACCACATCTCAAAGGCAGCCAGACGCCCGAACTCGCTCTGGCTGATGTTCCACGTTTCGCAGCCATACACCAGCACACTCCAAACAAGAGTTTTCACTAAATTCTTCCTAACATTGATATCAATGTTAGGAGATTCAAATATCTTGGACTTCTTGTTAAACTCTTGCCTGTTGGACCCTACTTATTATTTCTGCCTTTGATCGGCCATCATGGGATACTCTGTTGCCTAAGTAAACAAATTCCCAAAACGATACTTAGGTATTCTTTATATAACATTGTAAAACTTAAATTCAAATAGATCTTCTTCGATGGCTCTACAATTCATATTGGGCATTGGCCTCCATCAATCCTCGCCACCAACTCCTCCTGTCTCCCGCCGCGGCCTTCCAATCTGTCACTTGCAGTAGTTGGGCCGCGTCCTTTTTCACCTCATCCTCCCATCGCAGCCTAGGTCTTCCGACGTTTTTTCTTCCGCCCGGATGTCCCTCAAGGATCCTCTTAGGTACCCGTGATGACGGCATTCTCTGCACATTCTCAGCCCATCTCAGCCTGCTCAGTCTAGCATGTGCGGATGCCTGGGAGCTTTGTAGATGTTATACAGACCATCATTGTATCTTATTCTCCAGGTTTCGCCATCGTTCACAGGCCTCAGGGTTTTACGTAACACTCTCCTCTGTGTCCAGCATCTCTGCGGATCTTGCTGTCATTGTCCACGCTTCGCACCCGTATGTCCCTACTGTCCTAATTATGGTCTTGTATAGGGTGATTTTAGTTTTTCTGTGGACACTTCTTGATTTAAGCACTGGGAGAAGCGAGAGAAGAATGTTTTGTTTCCTGACGCAATCCTCCGTTTGATCTCTATGTGGTCATCATTTTCCTTAGTTATGGTGGATCCCAGATATGTAGGTAAAGTCATCAACTAACTCAAAGTTATATCTATCTTTCAATTCAAATAGATAGCGTGTCGATATCCTTAAAAAAATCCTGCAATATCTGATACATAGATCATTCGAAATACGATTCCAAAACATACCAAAACACAACAAAAATATAGCACTAAACATACATATAAGCCTTTTTTTTTCAAAACACTTAATTTCAAGTCAGTAATATAACGTGTTTCATTGATAATTTTCCTGTCCTCTCCACCATCCCTTCCTTTCCTTTTGGTTGATGGTATCTCACTTTATATGAAAAATAATGTTCGGGTGATTGTCCCTCTTTGTGGGGTTCGTGGGCATATGCTCACGTATGTGTTTATGGATAGTCATTTGAATGATTTATTTTATGCAAACATGTAACTTGCTTAATTTACTTTTGTCTGGTTGGTTGGAAGAGATTGCCACCTAGCAATAATCCCGCCAGATTGTATTTGCGATAAAAGTGTAAAATTAATAAATAAGTATTTGAATATTTTTCTAAACGTCCATGTCAATTTCCTTGTTTTCTTTTGCTTGGTTGATTGGAAAAGATTGCCAGCTGGCGATAATCATCCTGCCTACTTGTATAACAATGAATTGTTAAATACACAAAGATATTTTACAGCCCTTAAGTAATAATAAGACTGGAATTATTTTAAAAAAATTGGGTCCAACAGGAATCGAAACCACAGTCCCCGGGATGGAAGCCAGGTATTTTCCAACTAGGTCATCAGTGTAATACAATATAATTTTGCATGGATGGTAAAATATGCTTCAGATGGTTATGCAGTTGTAGACTTCTGTTGAAACTTATTTGATCAGTTAGTACTGGAATGTGGTCCGGCAATCTTTATTCTAAGCGCACGCTAAGAACGGAACGCTGCAAGTCTTGTCACAATCAAATGCATCGCCCGTGTTATATGCTAATACCTACGATCCCTAATTAATTGATCAACCGAGGAGGCGTTTCGGGACTGCTCTTTGTCTGCAGCTACTAACATCCAGCACCGGCCAGCAGCAGAGCAGCAGCACCGTGGAGCCGTGTAATTGAACGGTAAACCGAGGAGATGAAAGGGATTTCATCGACTTGTTGGAGCCACTAAAATATTGTTTTATTATGCATATTAATTGCGGCATTATTATTCATGAAATTTAAATACGAGAAACGCGTTCATGTCGTTTGCTGACTTGTTTGAGATAGCGATGTGATTTTGGATTCAGGGCCAGATGAGGGAGTATTGAAAAAAAAAAAAAAATATATATATATATATATATATATATATATATATATATATATATATATATATATATATATATATATATATATATATATATATATATATATATATATATATATATATATATATATATATATATATATATATATATATATATATATATATATATATATATATATATATATATATATATATATATATATATATATATATATATATATATAACCGGTTTCAAGGCTTTCATCTGATCATCAAGGAAGCACAAACCAGACTGAATTATGTTTGAACTGGTACCGAGATACACGCTTCTGACGGTTAACATTCGGTTGAGGACTGAAGGTGAAGGGAGGGATGAAACAATCTCGGCGAGCAGCGGAGGGATTTTTGGGATATATGTGTTTGTCAGATGTTCACCTTGATGCACTGACTTAGAAATTTCTAGGGCTTCTAATATGTCCAGTGTATTTCCGTTACTCTTGATATGTAAGCATTTGGCATCATCGATAAAAAATGTGTGGTTTTCACGGTGACAATGATTAGCCATTTCAGAATAAATTAAAGGATTTTGTTAAGGCGGCTTTGTGTTCAGTATACCTATTCTTAAGGACACCTATTCTTTCAAACCGAGAGAAAAAAATATTCCGGTGTACTCCGATCGTCCTACTTCAGTATGCCATCGGATCCAGTACAGTGGTGTGACTGGTATATTTGCTGCAGTGCAATAACTCACTCACTTAAAACAAATTCCGTGGCACAGCTTCACTTTCCGAATTGACGTTAGAATGGCGACGGACTACGAGGTCCAGCAACGACAACGACGAGCTTATTTTTTTTAATTTTTTTATCCACTTTGCACGGATTTCTCCTGTTACACAAAGAGGGTCTGCTTCTAGCGTTAGCTTATTCGTTAGGAATAATATCAGCCAGGATTCTTCTCATACTGCTAGGTGGTACCGAGAATATATCAACAGTGTCATTCAGTTGGTTCAATATCTCTATACCACGCGTGACTGAGTGTCTAGCCATGATATTTGTCCTGTAAGTTGGTATGTAGAACAGAGGGTGATTCCTTGAACGGATATATTTATTGGGTACATATAAACTTAGTGCTTCTAGAATCGCGGGACAGTTAAAGGAACCTTGGAAAACCTTTATTAGAAATATCGCAATGGATTCTTGCCTTCTTGTTTCGAGGCTTCTATAGTTACACACCGTGAGAAGTTCGGCATGGTGAGCATATTTTGGGTAATCGCCCTTTGTTCTGTACCATAGATATCTGAGGATTTTTTTTTGTATTTGTTCTATATTGTTTTTATATTTGAGCTGGTGAGGAGCCCAAACCGTAGATGCATATTCTAATTTGGTTCGAATTAGATAATTATATAAGTTTCGGAGGATATCGGTGCTGTTAAATTCTCTTGATATTCTCATTACCAAACCGAGTATTTTGTAACAGTCCGATATCAAACGTGAGACATGGTTAACGAACGTGAGTCCGACATCGAAGGTTACGCCCAAATCTTTGAATTCAGAAACTCTGTTTAGTGCCACTCCCTGTATAGTATACTGATGGTGGATTGGTGAAAACGATCGACTATAAGATACACAGACACATTTATTAATGTTGAACAGAAGATGATTTTGCTCACTCCAGGAGACTAGGGAGTTGAACCTTTCCCTTCCTGTGCTAAAAAAATCCGCGCGTTCCGGTGATGTGTCTACACCTTCTTCATTATCTATCTTAACGTATTGTGTCTCAAATATTATTATCTTAAAAAATTCTATCGAATGTCTCCATCGGAAGAAGTCTGTTCAATTATAAAGAAGTGCACTCCGAAATATCGATCGATGTAGCTTTTAAAATGTTTATCAGCCCAGATTTTTTTAAACTGCGACATATGTGCAAGTAATGAAAGATTGGAATAAATTGAGTAATTATGCTATTTGGGTAGTAATTTCTCAAATAACAAGAGTTAAGAGGGATAGGAATCAAAGGAAATGAGCTCTAAAACATATATACTCGAACCAAACAGTATCTAAATCTGCTAAGATAAAAGTTGACGACCTCGGTGACCTAGTCAATAAGACTCCATCTCCCAACCCAGAGGTTGCGGGTACAAATCCCACTTAAACCTTAATATTTTTAAAAAGGATTCCAGTCTGCTTTTCACTTATGTCTCTTAGCAAAATATTGTCAGATAGTAAAAAAGTCCGTCAGGTTGTATTGTACACAACGAAAGTGTGACAATAGTCCAAAAATGTATTTTGGTGCCAAATTTGATGTATACGAGTGATACGTGGACTTGGAAAAAGACAGAGGTGTCGAATAAATGTTACAGAAATATGTATAAGGTGTTAACATAAGTCGTGTCCATTTTTTTTTCAATTTAAAAATAAACACCAAAAATAAAACAAAATGGTAAAGTATATGCCATTCGAAAGATTTTCATGAATAATATAGTTTAAGCGGTCCTCCATGTCTTTCAGGTCAAAATTACCGTCATTGAAACGCAAAAACTATAAACGATCTGTCCTTAAATTCATAGCATCTTCACCATACACTTCGCAAATATCGCGAGGAGCGTTGGCAGCTTTTCTCCCTCGATTGAACGCGAACAGAAGGAGGTGTCGAAAATGCTCACTTTCGTCTACTTGATATTCCATTTTGAATGTTTGTAATCAAATAAAATAATATATATATAACGTAAAAGCAAACACAAAAACTTGTAGAGCAGAAAAATTTCTTTCGAATGACGTATAACATTTACCATTTTGTTTTACTTTTGGTGCTCATTTTTAAATTGGAAAAAAACGGGCACAACTTACGAGTCTTTAACACCCAATACATTGAGAAGAATACGTGGAGAGATAATATATGACAGTACTTACATATGACTGCGAAACATGAACGCTCACAGTAAAGAACACACAAAAGCTCCAGACCGCACAAAGAGGCATGGAGAAATGCATGTTTGGATATACTAAAAGAGACCGTAAACAAAACACCTGGATTCGCAATATAACAAAGGTAGAATACGTTATAAAGGTGTGCAAAAGAATGAAGTGGCAATGGGCAGGATACGTAGCCAGAATGTCAGACTCCCGATGGGCATCCGAAATAATCCAATGGTACACAAGAGGCATAAAGAGGCCCAGAAGAAGACCGAAGGTACGCTAGATATATGAAATCAGGAAGCATGGCAGCATCACATGGCATCAACGAGCAAAAAACTCCAAACTATTTGGAGTCAACTTGGGGAGATTTTCATCCAGCAGTGGATCGACCCTTGTTGACAATGATGATGATGATACGATTTGCGCATTGAACATACAACCGTGTCATACTAAAAACGTAAGCCTCAAATATATAAAAGAAAAGAAAGATTATTTTATTATTGTAAAATAGAAGCTGTAAGTAAACTTTATCTATGATTTGAACAGGTTATAAATATTAAGAACGATTATTATTTAACGAAATGTAAATAAAACGTCATAATCATCAAACAGTGGAAATTTATACTCTTGTATACATAAAATGGAGATAAATATTGTTTGTATAGGTATGTTTATTAATTACTTTATATTTTTAATTGCATTAGCCCGGGGCGGCAGTGAAATATTTAATTTGTTTTAGATGTCGATTGTATTTATTTATAACTCTTCGTGGCCATTTTAAACTAGTTGCCGCCCGTAAATCATAAGGGTTGATGGTGGAATTTGACGAATATAGTATATGCCTTTAAATATGCCGACACCAGGCTCGGCTCGAGGTATTATCGTTATTTTATTTATTATGATTTTTTTTAAATACGAGTGTAGTTCAATCGAAGTTTATGGGTCTAAAAAGAGGTGTTGGGTTATTTAAAAATATATGCAACAAGATTGCTCTTTCACAGGAGGGGGGGCAACAAGTGAGAATTTATTTTTTAGAGATCTCCACAAAGGCATGTGAGTAGATAACAGATGCGAGTACTGATGATAGTAATAATAATCATAAATAGACAATTTATACTAAGTTCATGGTGTTTGGCCGGCAGGATCATGCAGAAGCCCGTCTTACATTGAACCGTGATGATATAGAGAGAGAAAACATTTAAATACCTCGGAAGTATCCTAGTGGAAGACCTCGACCCAGAAATCGAAGTCAAGTGCAGAATTGAATCATCTCGTGTGGTTTTTAACGTGTCCCTCGCGGGAAGCACAAATGCCTGTGATCTGATCTGTAGCATTCCTTTGTGTATTTTACGTAATGTTTAGTTTATCTCCTTTATTTAATGAGTCTCCTTAAGAGTAATGACTATTATTTATTATCAGAAAATTACTTGAATGTCATGTTTACTTGGTGGTGTAATAAAATATCAGTGGTTCTAAACAAAATACGCGTTTAAACTTAGAAATTAAAAAACGTCGAAATTGTGCCGCGCACAGGATTTGATTTTTAACGCGGTGTACAGGTTAATAAAATGAGAAGCGTATTCTGCGATGATAATCTAAACTTGAAACTTCGACAACGATTAGTCAAATGCTACGTTTGGTCAGTGTTATTGCATGGAGTGGAATCATGGATCCTCAAAGTTGATAGTATGAACTGACTGGAAGCATTCGAAATGTGGATACACCGGAGAATGCTACGGATACCCTGGACGGATATGGTCAGCAACACGAGGGTTCTTCAAAGAACCAAAGTTAATGGAGAGTTACTGATTAATATTAAAGTCCGAAAGGTGTCCTACTTGGGTCATGTACTTAGATGAGCAAAGTACAAATTACTGCCTCTGATCATCCAAGGCAAAATATGTTAGAAGGCCGAAGAGGTGTTGGCAAGAAGCAAATATCCTGGCTCCGCAGTATACGTGATTGGACTGGCATAAGGGACGTTGACTTTGAAGATCTTTCCAATATGTGGTAATAAGTAGTATATTGTATTATAACATACATTTTGATAAGACTTGCTAAAAAAGAGTTGTCTTCAAGTGATTCCTAAAGCTGTACACGCCACGCATATTTCTTACACATATAGACAGAACATTCCACGACACAAGAACAGCAACGTCAAAAGCCCTGTCATTATACCCAGTCCTATTGAATCATTTCGGAAAAATCAATTTATTCGGTGAAGACAACATCGAAATCAAAGACGACCTCCGTGGCCTGGTGGTAAGGCGCTTGTCTGCCGATCCGGAGGTTGCGGGTTCGATCCCCGCTGGAATCTAGATTTTTTTAAATGGAATTCCAGTCTGGTTTTCACTAAGGGCCCATTAAAACATATTTCTGGTTGGTTGGAAGAGATTGCCACATGGCAATAAACACGCCAGGTGAAATAAATAATACAAAATAATAATAATACAAAGTTCGGTTACTGTCTGATGAAACATATCCCCATTTCAGATTTGGTGAAGGATACCCTAAAAATGTACCTGATACCTGACACCTATAATGTCCGATGGAACATATCACCATTTCGGATTTGGTGAAGGATACCCTAAAAATGTACCTGATACCTGACACATATAATGTCCGATGGAACATATCACCATTTCGGATTTGGTGAAAGATACCCTACAAATGTAACTGATACGTGACACCTATAATGTCCGATGGAACATATCACCATTTCGGATTTGGTGAAGGATACCCTAAAAATGTACCTGATACCTGACACCTATAATGTCCGATGGAACATATCACCATTTCGGATTTGGTGAAGGATATCCTACAAATGTACCTGATACCTGACACCTATGTTTTTTCAAAGATAGGTCTGTTCTCAAAAAATGTGAAGTATTATTCAATGAATCTTGGTAATATTCCAAGTTTAAGAGCTTTATTGCTAAACGATAAAAAAACAGACGCTAAACAGTAGATACTTCGTTTTAAGACTAAACACTTTAGTCTCATATATCCTTCATATTGTTAAATACACCACTGTTAACATCTTCTACCTAGGCAGCTCATTCCCAGCAACTGTGGGACCCAAATATTTAATATTTATAACTTCTACAACTAGTTGTAGAAGTTATAAACTAGTTTAACTTATTATTATTTAAGCAAATCGAGCTCCCTTCCAATATGACATGTGATAAAAGTTGAGAATCGATGCCGTCGCCCGAAGCCTTCAAGATAAATACGACCGTATGCGGTAGTTGTATCTATAAAGAGAAATTATTGATGATTCTCTAGGATGCTGTAAATCTGGGCGTGAAGGAGCACCACCACTGTGACCAGGGGCATTCATTTGCCAACAGATATGAATAAAATTAGTCCTGCCGGCGCCAAAGAAAGGAGGTGGCTTGTGTTTGATCAGAGCATTGTGACTGAATTTCATTTAATTAGGGTCCTTTTTGATTCAGATTTTTTTTTTCTTTATTTTTATGACATTTTAACCAGGCTTATTCCTAAGTTGCATAGTTATTTTATTTTATTTATATCGTAATTTATTCCGATAGAAAGACTAAAAAGAAAGTATGATATGCTAGTGGTGCCTTTTTAAGTAGAAGATAATACATGAATTCATGTTTTTTCTTTGCGTATGCTTTGTAGAAAAAAATAAAGCAACCTTTTGTAGGCATAGAAAAAACAAATGATTAAGTCATTATAGATACATAGTAAGTGAATGATATCTTCACTGAGTTGTTTAATATTTCAAAAGGTATAAAGCAAGGATGAATTATATCACTATGATTGTTTAATATTAACCTAGAATCTAGGTATTCGTATATTGCATTTAATTTTCCTTTTACACTTTTTTATCCCCATGTCTTTGGTTTTCTTTACATTCATTCTCAGACCATTCTCGCATCTCCCATACAATTTACTTATCAAAGTGAAATAAATTCATCTTTACTCTCCGCTAATACTATCATGTCATCACCAATCCGCATTCATTTCCATTCGATATTTGTGTGCCACTCATTGACATTAGTAGTTCCTTCACATATAAATCTAAGACCTAGATTGGCATACAAATATCGAATGGAAATGAATGCGGATTGGTGATAACATGATAGTGTTAGCAGAGAGTGAAGATGAATTACTGAGTTTGATAAGTAAATTGTACGAAAGATGCGAGAATGATCTTAACACTAGCCTTACTGTACTTAAAAAAATCCGCCAGCCACGGTGCTGGACGCTAAGCGTCCAGTGAAAAATGTATGTTTTAAATTAAAATTATGCAGTCTACTAGGTTAGTTTTTGTAATTAGCTATAAAAATAATTTTATTATGTATTAAAATGTCGAATAATCAAATAAAATATAAGTCCTAGTCACTCGCTATCCATCACAGCAAGTGTTAAAAATAATGTAAAGAAACCCAAAGTCATGGGGATAGGAAAGTGTAAAAGGAAAATTAAATGCGATATATGGATGAGTAAGAAACAATTATAACAATTTGAATTCTGCTTTGTAGATATTATTTTCTCAGATGTTGGAACAGTTTCAAGATATATCGAACATCGTGATCTCCACACGCTCCAAGAGATATCGAATCACTTGTAGCATGTAGAGGCCACTTATTTTATTTTTAAACACTTTCGTTGTGTACAATATAGTCTGATGGCTTTATTGTTATGTGGCAGTCTTCCTACCAACCAGAAATATGTCAAACCAGCCTTATATATCAGACTGGAATATGTGAATACTAAACTGGAACTTTTTTTTTTTTTTTTTAAATTTGTGCCAACAGGAATAAAAAACGGCCCTCCTGGGTAATCAGATATGCGTTTTATAAACTAGATTACGAAGATCGTCACCAATTTTTTGTATACAAACTGATTTTCAGCTTATAACATATAAACGATCGTTATGGTCATTTTTGTAAGACAACTCTATTCCAGCAGTCTTAAATCCCCATGTTATACAAAACAAGTTAATAGTGTTTGGTTGCAAGTATATTAACAACGTTATTGTAACCTATTATATTAGCATGTAGTACGATTTACGACATGCACGAAGACTTTATACTAATTCTGAAACCAAAACTGCATTAAAGGAACTCAAAAAAATATTGTCATGTCTATAAGATTTTCCAGCCTCGTTCTTCAGCGTATCCGCATAAGCAATGAGAATTTATTAAATAACAATAATAAACTGTCAATTTATACAGCGCTATTTAGAGAGAAAACTCTAGTCAAAGGCTTGGGGTTCAATCCCACTATTATTGACATATTGAAAATACAAAAAAATTGTATATTTGATTTGAGCGATATGATAGGAAGTTAGTGGATGCGGCCATTAGACAAGGTACTTCTCCGCATCTGCATATGTTCAAAAAAACGTATTAAGTAAGAAAACCGCAGAAAACTCATCAAAGAAATACCAACTATATCATAATCAAACGTGTGTAGATCTTCCGAAATGTGATAATAATACCATACGAATGATATCGAAGAACGAAAACAAACTTCCGAAATGTGATAATAGTACCATACAAATGATATCGATAAACGAAAACAAACATAAACTTCCGAAATGTGATAATGATACCATACGAACGATATCGATAAACGAAAACAAACTTCTGAAATGTGATAATAATACCATACGAATGATATCGATAAACAAAAATAAACTTCCGAAATGTGATAATAATACCATACGAATGATATCGATAAACGAAAGCAAACTTCCGAAATGTGATAATAATACCATACGAATGATATCGATAAACGAAAACAAACTTAAACTTCCGAAATGTGATAATGATACCATACGAATGATATCGATAAACGAAAACAAACTTCCGAAATGTGATAATAATACCATACGAATAATATCGATAAACGAAAACAAACTTCCAAAATGTGATAATAATACCATACGAATGATATCGATAAACGAAAGCAAACTTCCGAAATGTGATAATAATACCATACGAATGATATCGATAAACGAAAACAAACTTAAACTTCCGAAATGTGATAATGATACCATACGAATGATATCGATAAACGAAAACAAACTTCCGAAATGTGATAATAATACCATACGAATAATATCGATAAACGAAAACACACTTCCAAAATGAGATAATAATACCATACGAATGATATCGATAAACAAAAACAAACTTTCAAAATGTGATAATAATACCACACGAATGATATCGATAAACGAAAGCAAACTTCCGAAATGGGATAATAATACCATACGAATGATATCGATAAACGAAAACAAACTTATTGTAGGAAAATGTACGGATATTAATATACCAGTCTAAAAAAATGAAAGGAAAGTAGAAATGGCACGAAGTTTTTTCTTCAAATGCAGGATCTCTCCTGCAACTATAGTTTCATTCTCGCCATCACATATGGGAGCCTCTCGTGGGCTCCAGACCAATGTTTCAAATTCTATAATTTAAACATATCAGCGCAATATTGAGAAATCTGAAAACCTGCCCTCCTATAAATGACTTGGAAACTCATATCACAAATCCCAATAATCTATAAGCAGATTAACGCAGTTCCACCACATGACGACCAAATAAGAACCGACTGTTAAAATTCTACTGTCTGCGCCAATAGAAAAGTATTATTCACTATCGAAAGGAGAACGATAATACGAAGAGAAAAATATGAGATAGTTAAACTGATATTCCATGGGAAAAATCAGTATTCCATGGGAAAAATCAGTGCAATATTGAGAAAGCTGAAAACCTGCCCTCCCATAAATGACTTGGAAACTCATATTAAAAATCCCAATAATCTATATGCAGATTAACGCAGTTCTACCATATGACGACCAAATAAGAGCCGACTGTTAAAATTCTACTGTCTGCGCCAATAGAAAAGTATTATTCATTATCGAAAGGAGAACGATAACACGAAGAGAAAAATATGAGATAGTTAAACTGATATTCCATGGGAAAAATCAGTATTCCATGGGAAAAATCAGTGCGGGGAGAAGACACATATCTTGTTTGAAGAACTTGAGTAAGTGGTTTCACCATGGTGTCATCTATTTGTTCAGAGCAGCTGCCCAAAACGTCAAAATAATCATGATGATTGCCGACCACCGAAAAGGGAGGTATTTCTAAAGTAGAAAAAAATGATAGCTGTAGATCAGTGAAGACATCAAGATATGCTTCATGCTAGATATATAAAATAACACTAAAATGTAATAATTCTAAGATAAAAACAGAAGTCGTGTCCCTTGATAATTTATTGTGTCCCCTTCGCCAGCATACGAGTACAATACACGAATAAATATGTACTTAAATTATCACTTGAATGAATTCAAATCACTGTGTTAGGGGGTCGGTTTCTCATGTTAAACAATTATCTGTCACAACTATTTCGTTGTATGCAGTACTACTTAGCAGGTTTATTGCCATCTGGCAATATCTTTCAACCAGCATGAAATACTCGTATATAATATTAAAGAAAACTTAAGTATATAAAAAATAATAGACGTATGCAATAGTACTAACGTTAGAAAAATAAAAGCTCAGTGACCTATACTTGAGAGCATGAAGGATGGTCCCTGTGACATTTCAAATGTCATGTCTCAAAGGGATGGGGTAAAATCGTTTTTTTTTACAAATCGAATAGTGTTTTTATAAATCGAAAAACAGTTTTTCTCTAAACTGAGGTTTTAATTCCCAATTTTCATTATACTGACTTTCTAACGTATTGTATGATTTGTATCTCTCTTTAAATAGGCCAAGATCCACTATGCATTAATACTTATTACGAACATTTAATTTTAGGTATAAAAAAATCGAAAATCCAATTATCGTATACCCCAACCCTAGTCAATGCGGACTAACGTAGTGATTTTTGACAAACGTCACCAAATATTATTTGATTTTAACAAACTGTCACATTTCTGCTAATTTGTAACAAGATGTATTAATTTGTCATTATTGTTAGTTTTATGTAATGTATTTACCTAAATAGCTTGCTATTTATTAGAATCGAGACTTGTATTAAAGTTGACAAAATAATTAAAATTACTGAATGTCGTTACAAGGTTGTATTGGGGCAAATTTGTGAACTGTCACAGGGAACATGCTACAATTTCTCAAGTGTAGTTGATAATTCAAGTACGTTTTTAACCGACTCGGAGATTTCGGGTTCGATTCTAAAAAGTTCGAAAAAGAGATTTTTACTTTAGGTGTTGACTTGAACCTAGTGTGTGAAAACAGTATTTGAGAAAAATTAATTTAAATTTTAAATATCAACGAAAATATGGATAACGAAAGAAATCATTTGAGAGTTAAGAACAAGGAAAAAATTGAGAGAAATTATTTGAAAATAACAGTTTGCATTTCGAGCTAGAGCGCCCTCGATGAGAGTCTGCTCTTCAAGCTAGAGCGCCTTTGAAGAGAGTCTGTTCTCCAAACGGCGCTATTTGAATTGTAATTTTCTTATTATTTATTCATTAAAAATGTCGCTCACTTAATTCAATATTATTTTTCTTCATTTTCTTCTACCACGTCTTCCGCTCACATCAGTACTGTATATTTGTTTCGTTTAGCTTTCTTCAAGCATTCGTTCTACACGCGCAAACTATTTCAGAGTGTTCTTCATAGTCCTTCTTAATAGATCGATCAGTCTTTAGTTAACATTCGTCCTTAGTCACTTGATTCTATATTCTGTCATACATTATCACTCCATGTGTTCTTCTCAGTTCATACATTTCAACAGCTTATATTCGGATCCCACTTCCTCGTTTCACTACCATACGTTCAAATTAGTTTCACCATACATTTATGGGTCTTGCTCATCAAAGGTTTTCACGTACATTTTCAGTGTTTATTTGTTTTGTAAGTTCTCGACCACACAGGTAGGAGCCTCGCTTGATGCTTAGATCCTAGCGAACCAACGCACAGCATACTATCGCAATGGCCACACTGCACCCTTCGCGCCATGTTGCATGACGATTAGTCACCGAGTGAATCTCCTAGCAAACAGACGTGCTGGTTAATTTTATTGTGTCATCGTGATTTTACAAGATGGCGCAAGTTTTTTTTATTTTTTTTATCCACTTTGCACGGATTTCTCCTGTTACACAAAAAGGGTTTGCTTCTAGCGTTAGCTTATTCGTTAGGAATAATATCAGCCAAGATTCTTCTCATACTGCTAGATGGTACCGAGAATATATCAACCGTGTCATTCAGTTGGTTCAATATCTCTATACCACGCGTGACTGAGTGTTTAGCCATGATATTCGTCCTGTAAGTTGGTATGTAGAACAGAGGGTGATTCCTTGCACGGATATATTTATTGGATACATATAAACTTAGTGCTTCTAGAATCACGGGACAGTTAAAGGAACCTTGGAAAACCTTTATTAGGAATATCGCAATGGATTCTTGCCTTCTTGTTTCAAGGCTGCTATAGCCAATTCTATAGCTAATTTTAATAACAGTTGTGTATAAAAGGGAGCCTTTGTGGAACCCATCGAGCCAATTATACAAAAATGTACCTGTAATAAAATCACTTTGGAATGAAGTTGCGCAGGAAGTAAATAAAGATGGTAAGTTGTAATGAAATTGGTTAGTTTTGAGAGTGGCATCAATTGACTCAACCGTTCCCAACTGGGAAATGAATTTGTGTGTAGCACTTTGGTATGGCCAAGGATGAAGTCACCTAGTATATGAGTCACGTAAAAACCTATCTTAGCACCTAACGAATCACTTTGGTGTGGTCTCGGCCTTAGTCTTTTTTTCATTAATGCGATCAAAAATTATAATATAATAGTTAAAGTAATTATGCTCCACTATCGAAATTAAGGTATGTTGCGAATATCAAATGTATCCGCCGATATTTGAGGGTTCATAGACTACCTCTGAATTGAGCGCACGTTGCGAGGGGAAATAAACGCCAGGCTCCCTGGGGGACGGGAACAAGTGAGCGTGCGATTGCGCCAATTAGGTTAGCCGGGAGCGGGCAGTGGGATTTGGAATTACTGGGGCGCTCCTGGATAGAAGCGAGAATAAGCAACCGTCAAGGGGGATAATAAAACAAAAATTATTAAAAAAAAAAACACATACATACCATCAGGCCGTTTTCTTTTTGGGATATGTAGAAAGGAGAAAGCGAGAGATTTTCATATCGCGATATACATATTTCACCTCTTCTTTATCCATATACCTTCTCATATAACTTTCAATGGCTTTTTAAATTTATATCATTCACTTGATCCAACCATACTTTTTTGGTCTTCCTTTACCACGTCTTCCACCCACATTTGTACTATATATTTGTTTTGTTAGTATTTCTTCATTAATTCGTTTTACATGTCCAAACCATCGCACAGTGCTTTTCTTCATTTTACTCAACAAATCAGCATTAAGTTAACATTCATCATCAATAATTTAGTTTTTCTACAGAATTTATTCGTTACATTTCTACAGAATTTATTCGTAAACCGAAAAGAGACGAAACACGGATGAAAAAAACTAGAGTTTAATTTTATATACGTAGCAAAATATAAACAAAATTATTCCCTAGTGTCAATTGGCTACTCGCAATTCCGATGAAACATGACACCGATTACACTTAAACGTTACTTTAGTAACAAACCGACTTTATTAAAACTCTGATAACAAACTAAGAATATCGATGATAAAGTGTTATACATTTTTTAAAAAGAACATCTAATTTATTATTCTTACAACTTTGGTAACCCTCCATACTGGTGCATTCGTATGTGTTATTGTATGTGTGTATCTGTACGTGCACTGATGTTTTAATGTGATAATCGATGTAGTTTTAGATTACTTCGGTTATCAATCAATCAATGGCACTACAGCCTATTGTGGGCCCCGGCCTCCTCCAGCAGTCATCGCCATTCCCTCCTATCCTGGGATGCACTCCTCCATCCCCTGATGCCAATCACGCTTGTATCACTCTGCACCCCATCCATCCACCTGAGCTTTGGTCTACCCACGCTACGTCTTCCTTGGGGCTTGGAAAAGAGTACCTTGTTAGGCATTCTCTCTTCTCCCATTCTTGCTACATACCCCGCCCAACGTAGCCTCCCAATTTTGATGTATTTTATAATGTTGGGCTCTTTGTATATGCTGTATAACTCCTCATTATATCTCACTCTCCAAGATCCATTTTCCTGTATGGGTCAGAATATTTTTCTGAGTATTTTCCTTTCAAATATTAGAAGGGAAGATTCGTTCTTCTTACTCAATACCCAGCATTCAGACCCATATGTGAGGACAAGTCGTAGCAGTGTCTTATAAATGGTAAGTTTTGTTTTACTTCGGTTATACGTGACCCATATAAAAGACACGTTCCATTTCAGCAAAAAAAAAAGGATTGTTCTTGTAAATATATGAGTTCATTATACCTCTGGTAACAAACTTATTTCAAGAGAACCTGTAATGATGTTTATACAACTTTGGTCACCTCATCATAATGATTCATTTGTGTATGTTTGTCAATATGTATGCTAATGTCTAAATATAACATTTAATAAAGACTTTTTAAACTTGGCTTGTAAATGGTCGAGTCTTTTAAAATGTGGTCACTCAATTAAAGGAAAACATATATAGATTTTATTTTTTTTAAATATATTATGTTCTTCTTATTTTTTTCTAATTTAGGTTCGTTGTATTGAATCATAAACATAAATTGATAAAACAACAAAACACTTAATTTAATCGCTGACCAGAGGGCGACGAAATTTCGTAGGCCGGTCACGTGTTTCGGTCCCGCTCGCAGATTGCGATCAGCGACCCTAAATACATGAAGTATGTATATACTTTTTACGGATTTCAGTGAAAATAAATTCAATTTCAGGTTTGTTTCCAAATGAACCGCACAAGCAAAAGGGAATAAAAAATAGTTCTAGACTTCAAAAAAGTGTCTTATTTTTTTATGTCATCCTTTACTGTCAATGCAGTGAAACTCTGAAACAAGTTACCAACTAAAATTAAACTTAGCCCATCATTGGGATGTTTGAAACAGTGATTGAATACTTCCTAATTTCAAGTCAGTAAGATAATCTTCATGGTCAAGCTGGTATGATACCTGTCTCCCAACCTGAGTGTTGAAAGTTCGATGCCCGTTAGAACCCCGAGTTTTTTAAAAACATTTTAATCTGGTTTTAAGGCGTCTTTAATATTTTTCGGGTTGGTTACAAGAGATTATAACATGGCAAAAAGTCCGCCCGGTTGTAATGTATACAACTAAATTATAACACAATATAACATTGTACATAATATCACCTGTTTCGTTCTCAATTTGTCTTTTC
Source organism: Odontocerum albicorne (assembly GCA_949825065.1). NCBI lineage: Eukaryota > Metazoa > Arthropoda > Insecta > Trichoptera > Odontoceridae > Odontocerum > Odontocerum albicorne. Next base: position 5,248,748 of record OX463843.1, read on the forward strand.
TCTCCATCGTCCTTTCCGTTTTCCATGACTTGATGTTCTATCATCGACTTTTTATTTTCAATCAATTCTGTTCATTTTAAAAAAACATTTTATGTTTTTGTAAACCACGCTACTATCTTTATTTCCTTTTGTCTTATTCGTTGAAAGAGATTGCCACCTGCCTAAAAAATTGGCGGGTTGTAATACAATGAAATGTCAATTATTATTAAATATTTCGATAAAAGATCAGTTTGTTTAATTATTTATAAAAAAATTAACCTACGTTTCACTTCCCCATCACACCATTTTCGATAGAGCGCCAAACTTTCCTATCACGATATACTTCTTTCACATCCTATCCAAACATCTTCTCAAACAGTTTCATCTCTTTCTCATACTCCTTACCTATCCTCTTTCCAAAATTGTATTAACTTAGTCTAACCACTATTTTCTCGCGGTCGTCCTCGCCTACGACTATCACTCATGATTGTCTTGTAATTTCCTTAGTCCACACCAAAGTGCTTCGCACAAATTCATTTGACTTTTGGGAGCGGTTGAGTCAATAAACGATGCAACTCTCAAAACTAACCAATTTCATTACAACTTACCATCTATATTTACTTCCTGTGCAACTTCATTCCAAAGTGATTTTATTACAGGTACATTTTTCTATAATTGGCTCGATGTGTTCCACAAAGGCTCCCTTTTATACACAGCTGTTATTGAAACATCCGCCATCTTGTAAAATCACTCGGCGAGACTTTAAAATTAACCAACACGTCTATTCGCTAGGAGACTCGCTAGGTGACTAATCGTCATGTAGCGTTGCACTTAGCGTGCAGTGTGGCCATTGTGATAGTATGCGGTGCGTTGGTTCACTAGGATATGTCTCCTAGCTCGCAGCGTAACTCTAAGCACCAAGCGAGGTTCCTACTTGTGTCGCCGAGGCTTTTGTCTTTTGTCGCCCATGTGTTTCACAAGTCCCAACTTTCACCTTAATTTGATCTTTTTTATTCAGCTTGATACATCAGTTTTTCGTACGCACTCATTTTTATTTATGTCTGCTTAAAACTTATCAATTATATTTCTTACCCTATCTTACATCGACTCACCATATATTATTCTAAGTGCACATATTTCCACCGTTTTTACTCAGCTTTTTTAAATTATTTTTTTCACGTCCACGTTTAGATTCCCATACATCAATATTGGCAACTAATACAGGCGGCCATCGACTTTCGCACATAATTGGTTCCTGAAAATGTGTGCGAATGTTGAATGTTCGAAAGTAGAGGGATGTAAAACAAACATCAAAAATTGTGTTTTATAATATTTATTTATAAATAACATATTTAAAATGTTTATTTATGAATATACTTAATTAAGTTAACGAGGCGTGTTTAAGTGCTTTCAGGTGTTTTTTTCATAAACTTGTCAAGAGAGTTGAATACCACCCTTTTTTTTTCTTTTCTTGATAAAGAGTTCTATAACATGCTGTGTCTTTCTCAATCGCCCTACGTACTTGAGATATATGTTCTCCATTGGGACCACATTCTTCCATGATAGTCACTAATTTGTCAAGATGCATGAAGGCTTCATTCATATTTTTGATTGTCAAAGTCTTGACGATTTTATCAGCTTCTTCTTCTTCACTTTCATTGTGTATTTCATTTAACTCTTGTTGCTCAATTAAGTGTTCATTTGACAGAGGTACTGAGTGAGATTCAATCAACTCATTAACATCTTAGTTGTTGACGTCCAAGTTTAGTTCATTCATTAGGCTAACTATTTCATCTTTGATAGTTTCCGGAGTTTCTTCAGAATTTATAAAATCACTCGTCATTTGTGTGCATAATTGTTTCCAGGAACCTTTCAGTGTTGACTCTTTTATTTCAGCCCATGAGTCTCCAATATTGTTTATTGCGTTCCATATATTATAGTTCTTCCAAAAAAGTGGGAGCGACTGCATGGAAGCGAACAATTTTTGCATTATTGACAAAAATCTTTAAAAAATTTAATTTTATTAAATGTGCGAGATAGCGAATTGTGCAAAAGTAGAATGTATGAAAGTCGAGGGCCGCCAGTACGTTGTAGCGAACCATCATACAGCAGATCTTTACATGTATACAAGAAACCTTTGAGTAAAAAATTTTCATTGCATCAATAAAATACATATATAAATATTTTGTGAAACCGTCTTACTTCGATACATCCAATTAATATGTCAAACATACCCGTTTCTAAAATAAATAATTTGACAAAAAATCTTATTTGACGAATATGAATTGATAAGTGACTTTGAGAAACGTTGTAAAAAGCGAGGTATTCGTTAAGGCTTCCCTTTCAGCAACTTCCTGAAACCCCTCTTTCCGTCTGAAAAGGGGATTTTCGTGTTTACATGAAGTTGTAGGAAAACTTAGATGTTATCTGAATCTTAAATAACATGTGTGGTAGTGCAAAATCAAATGTTACTCTCTCCAAAAAAATTGGATGAAATCTAATATATAAAATATGTCGTGGCAAATAGAAATATGACTTAATCTTTTTTTCACGATTTGACTAAAGGTGACGATCTTAGTGGCGGCTAAGTGTAATTTAATATCGAATATTCCTTCGATATTAAAAAAAAAATAACAAAATAATCTATTATCTATAGTTAACCCTTTATATGGCAAGTTTTTATTTTTGAGTTATTGAGTTTTTTGTTGAATAAATCATTATGTTTATTAAATCAATTTTATTTCTTCGAAAATGTGTTTTTAAATTATTTTCTTTTTGTAAATGAGGCGGTCGCATATGAGACCTGTGGCCATTTCAGGGGTTATGTCAGTGGGAGCAAAAGTGACCAATGAATGTTTAGGTAATAATATCTAAGTTAAGGTTGTATTAGGAAATACAATTCTTATATGAGATATAATGAATGGTGATTTACTTATAATACCTATTTACATATTTGACAATAAATTGACCGGATGTTTAGATCGTTGCTACTGAACATGCAGCTAATTTCACGACGATCCGTCTTAAATAAGACCTCTGCCCGTCCCACTACATTTGCCAATTTGACATTTGTGTTACTTAAAAACGTTTCATTAAGAAAATGAATCCTTATAAGTATAACTATAAGGGTGGTCGCATATGCGACCGATTTCTGCTTATGCCCGTTAAAGGGTTAAGGCATTAACATTGTGGAGGTTTAAAGACATTGTAATTTGTTTTATCAAACAATGATTATTCCACTTTGTGTAACGGCATAACCATACCGGTTTCAAGACTTTTACCTCATCATCAGGTGAGCACAAACAAGACATAGTAGGCAGTCTTGTTTGTGTTCACCTGATGATGAAGGGAAAACCTTGAAACCGGTAGGGTTATTCCGTTATAAAAAGTGGAATAAAGGCTCTTAACTTCCCATCAGGTGGTTGAGAGTTTGATTCTCATTGTTTTAAAAAGGGTATCAGTCTAGTCTTCACTTCAAACCTATTTATGGTTGGTTGTAATAAATTTCCTTATAACAATACACCCGCAAGGTTGTTTTATTTTCAACGAAAATTTTAATAAATAGATAGAATATATTTTGTACCCCTGTTATACACCGAGACACAAAAAAAAACTAATAAAACATGAAGCTATCTATGTATTGCTCACTCTTTGAACTTAAGTCAGTAATTATGAAATTACATTTTATATATTATGGCAGGGGATTCATTGCTGCGTAAGGGTAGTCAAAGAAGAGTTGACTGTTCAGTAAAGGCTTTTGGACAAGGGGTTAAGATGTAAATATGGGCCTGTGAAGGGTGTTACTCTGAATAGACGCTGATTGAAGAGGCGGAGCAATGTACCGGCGTCAGTAACCTGGTAGTTTGTAGTTGTGATATAAAGATAGTCCCCAAATATCTTGCAGCCTCATTTTATGGAGGGTGAAGATGAATTAATTTAAAAAATTCAAGTAAATACGGTAAAAATGCGACCACTGAAAATAATATGATATATAACGTGTCGATATATGACAGAATAAGAAATATAATTATTAAGGATTAATATAAGCTGAAACTGTCGTGTAAAGCATTAATAATCCTCGACGAAAGCACTGTACGATTGCCTTCTAACAATATTACTACAAATCTTGTTAAAATTATGCAGAGCCTACGATAGAGGGTTGGGAACCTGCAGCTTTAGGAGCGCATCGACCTTAGGCGTGGCCGTTTGAATGACTGATTTTTTTACAAAACATGTCCTTGTATTTATATGTATTGCCTTATATTTACTTGTATTTATATGTATTGCTTTTTCTTCCTCTTCTTTTAGGCCTGTTGGCCTGTTATGGTCTTGCATCATCGTTTCCCTCTTGTGACGTCGACTGCCAGCTGTCTTTCCATCTTTTCGGAGGTCGTCCTGGAGGTCTGCTCGCTCGGGGGATACTGTCCCTGGCCATTCTTACGGCTCTCGGTTCCGCCATTCTGGATACATGTTCATTCCAGAACCTTATTCTCTGTCGTCCCCATCTGACAATATCTTCAACTTCGCACATCCTTCGGATTTCTGTGTTTCGTACTCTATCACGAAGGGTTTTGCCAGCGATACTCCTGAATACCTTCATTTCGCTGGTTCGAAGGAGATTTTTGATTCTGACAGTGTCGGCTCTGGACTCTATGCTGTATGTCATTATGGGGCGGACACAGGTCTTGTATATCCTCATCTTGCTTTGGATGTTCATATACTTGTTTTTCCAGATAGTGTTCTTTAAACATCCGGAAATAGCTGCGGCCTTCTATGATTGTTCATGTACTTCGCCACAGAGGTCATTATTCCACATTATGCTAGCACCCAAGTATTAAATTTTGTTACTTGTTCAATTAATGTGTCGTCAATCGCCACACTGCATCCAACTTGCTCTCTGGCTAGAGTAATGTATTAGTTCGTCTTTTATTTTAATCTTAAAATGAACATATTTAAAATACCAAAGAGTAAAAGAAGACTGGCGTCCACATAAAAACATTAATAAGTCATTAGGGTTATTTTGAGAACTGCTATGCTCATGATTTTCATGTTTTTTAAAGTTAGTATTAAGTACAAAGTAGTAAGGTGTTTACAAAGAAAGTACATTTTGAAGTGCATCTAATTAAAGTTTCTTGAATGCGGCCTTATAAGGTACAACTAACTTAACACGACCTTTCAACATGAAAAGGTTCCTTACATCTGGTTTAAGGTGATTTGGAAAATGTACACATACTTTATTTGTCAAATATTCCCAATTTTTATAAATGTCACACGTATAAAAAAAATTGCGTAAATATTTTTTTTATTTTTTATTTCTCGGATGCTTCCTTGTCGTTCATTCATATTTTAGGTTAATTTCTGATGGTACCTAAATCAAGGGTCATAGTTCAAAAAATATATATATTTTATAAAAAAAATACATTCATTGGTTAAATTCTAATTTTATATAAACCCTACATACACCCAAATAGATCTAAAAATGTAGGTATAGTTTTAAGAAAGTTTGAAGGGTTTATGCATTTCTATATCTTATACACGCACTAAGAAGGAAAACTTTGAATCAAAATTATCTTTATTTATACATAGTAGGTTATTTAATCTCATTTAATTAACGGTAGATAAACTGATTCAATCGATGCCCGTTAATATTATATGTTAGATTATATTCAAATTAATCTTGTTAAGTTAAATAAAAAAGTATTAACAAATACAAAAAAAAATCCTCAGATATCTATGGTACAGAACAAAGGGTGATTATCAAAAATATGCTCACCATGTCGAACTTCTCACGGTGTATAACTATAGAAGCTTAGAAACAAGAAGGCAAGAATCCATTGCGATATTCCTAATAAAGGTTTTTCAAGGTTGCTTTAACTGTCCCGCGATTCTAGAAGCACTAAGTTTATATGGACCTAATAAATATAGCCGTGCAAGGAATCACCCTCCGTTCTACATAACAACTTACAGGACGAATATCATGGCTAAACACTCAGTCACGCGTGGTATAGAGATATTGAACCGACTGAATGACACTGTTGATATATTCTCGGTACCGCCTAGCAGTATGAGAAGAATCCTGGCTGATATTATTCCTAATGAATAAGCTAACGCTAGAAGCAGACCCTCTTTGTGTAACAGGAGAAATCCGTGCAAAGTGGATAAAAAAAAAAGGAATCCACGTTTGGTTTGCCTGATAAAGAACTTTAAAACCGTGTCGCAATAATGACAAGTGACAAAAATGACAAGTGACAAAATCAAGTGACAAAAGTGATTATAACAAAAAAAAGAATCCATGTTTAGTTTGCCTGATGAAAAACTTTAAAACCGTGTCGCAATAATGACAAGTGACAAAAATGACAAGTGACAAAATGACAAGTGACAAAAGTGATAATGACAAGTGACAAAATCAAGTGAAAAAATGACAAGTGACAAAATCAAGTGACAAAATGACAAGTGACAAAAGTGATAATGACAAGTGACAAATAATGACAAGTGACAAAAGTGATAGTGACAAAAAAAAAGAATCCATGTTTAGTTTGCCTGATGAAGAACTTTAAAACCGTGTCGCAAGACAAGTTGATCTTACTAATAACATTTTTCTATTATTAGTAAAAATATTTGACAACTTCACTAACGTATGTGGTAAGACATCGGTTTTTCGATTGGAAGGTTGCAGGTTTTATTACCGTTTGTGCCCATTTTTTTTTTATTGAGCCTTGTGTTAACTTGTTTTCTTTTTACATATTTCCGGTTGGTGGAAGACATTGCCATCTGGCAGAAGTTTTTTTTGCAATATCAAACGAAATCACAATAGCTGTTACTGAGACTTGTTTAACCTTTCCCTTCCTGTGCTAAAAAAATCCGCGCATCTCAGTGCTGTGTATTCAATACACATGTAAAAATGAGCGATGTAAAATCGGAAAAATAAGAATATTCATAGCATATCGCTTACATTAGTAAAATTTGAAGTCAAAAGTAATGGAAATTTAATTGCTGAAAACATGAAAAAAACATCGGCCGACGTTTACAAAATGGGCGAAGAGACCACCTCAAATGGATGCCCCAGAGCTACTGAGACCGAGACGGACTAACACTGTGTATGTTATACCTCAAATGAAAAAACACAATTGCTAACTGAGATTCTATATCTTGCGTTTCCATATACCGAAGTAGAGTGAGAGTGAGACGTAAATAGCATCGCTTCTTCACCCATAGAGGGTTTTTGGAATGAATACACCTACGTCACACACTGGCACACGTTTGATCGTATCGGTGAATTTATTCCCGATTTTCACAAAATAACTGATGTGGCCGATAAGTGCTAATTATTATTAATATTATTTTTTTCATTCAATGCGTAAATGTATTACGGAGGAATACCTAAAATTTGAAACCAGTATTTATTATATTTATAGAGATATTACAGTTTTTAGCAGTGTACTAGTTACACATCACCCATAGCGAGTTTTTGGAATGAATATACCTACGTCACACACTGGCACACGTTTGATTGTATCGGTGAATTTATTCCCGATTTTCACAAAATAACTCTGATGTGGCCGATAAATGCTAATTATTATTAATATTATTTTTTCATTCAATGCGTAAATGTATTACGGAGGAATCCCTAAAATCTGAACGCAGTATTTATTATATTTATAGAGATATTAAAGTTTTTAGCAGTGTACTAGTTACACATCACAGGGAAGGAAGGGCTAACATGAGAAATGAATCAATGTAAATACAAAATAACATATGCAAATAAATAATTAAAAAAAACGGAGTAAAAAATAAATAATTAAAAATAAGGATATCGAATGATATAAATTGGGGTTGTTATATTAAAAAATATATTCCCGAAAAGTAAAGGTTGATTCTCATTAACATGCCAAAAGAGCCGCCTCGAATCGGAGCTGTCCAATGAGAACTAATTAATATTCATACAAACAAATTTTTATGGTACTTTATGTTTGTTTATAACCATTCAAAGGAGATTGAAATCGTATCAACTCTTCATTCAAAGGTGGTCTAGTAGAATTTTGTCTTAAATTATCTAATTTGTCTTATTTTTAATGAGTTTCTAAAAATGGGAGTTAGAAATGAAGTGAAGACCTGCGTAAAATTAAAATATTTATATATTTTCTGAATTGAATTGGTATAATCGTACACTAAATTGAAATGAGCTTTGGGACTTTATTATTTATCTAATGTCAACAATTTGTCGAAGTATGTATTGATTATTTAAGACGAGTACACACATGGAAGTTAATAGTCACAAGGACCCAGCCCACATTTTACAATTATAAAATAATTTGGGAATCACCCAGCCGCCTTGTTTTAGATTGTATGAAAAAAATAAATTAACCCTACAATGCGCGATTTTTTTAATTTCAAAAATAAAAAAATATTTATGCATATAATATGTACTGGAACATGAAAAATACAATAACACTTTTTTTTTTTGTTTTTATACCAGGCGTATCCAGAAAGTAAGTGTACTGAGGCTCTCACGACCGGATGGATTTTATTTTTCAACATGTTGGCTACACTTCCGTGTAGCCTGACCCTTCCCCTCCGCAACGAGAACGGTTCGAGGTCAGTACGTTGAGAAGTGTCGACGCGACAACACGTTTCGTGAAAAATGTAAATCCAATCTCCCGCCAAGTGCGAAATACGGGGCGTCATCCGTTATCTCGTTTGGAAGGGAAAACCTCCGATTGAAGTTTATAATGAGGTGAAAACTGCATATGGTGATAAAGTTATGAATCGTACGAGTGTGTACAAGTGGTGTCGCGAGTTTAAAAACGGTCGTACGTCTGTGCATGATGATCAGAGGAGCGGAAGACCTTCAATTGTGACTGACGAAATTGTTTTGGGACTGTCAAGGCATAATTCTAATTGAATATATGCCTCAAGGGGAACCCATCAACTCTGCAAGATACTGTGAGACCCTAAAAAAATTGCGGAGGGTGATTCAGAACAAGAGGAGAGGCATGCTGACAAATGGAGTCTGCCTGCTGCACGACAATGCCAGACCGCACACGGCCAACGCCACGAAGGAACTGCTCGCCTCGTTTAAATGGGATGTCCTTAACCATCCCGCGCATTCCCCTGACCTAGCACCTTCAGATTACTATCTCTGTACCTCCCTGAAGCTGCACATGGGTGGAAAAAGGTTTTCAACCGACAAGGAGGTAAAGGAGGAGGTGGAGAAGTGGACGGAGGGGTTGGCGGGAAACTACTTCGAGGAAGGCATCAAAAAGTTGATACCCCGCTTCACCACCTGCATTGAGAGGAATGGCGACTATGTCGAAAAATAGCTTACATATGTACTACGGTAACCACGTAATTTTTTTGTTTAAATAAAAAAAATTGTAACCTACAAAAATTCAGTACACTTACTTTCTGGACTTACCTAGTATATTAAAAAAAAAAAAGAGTATGGTTCATATATGAATCACTGCGCATTTGTAAGTTAATTATATGTTATAATGATATAAATGAAATTATATATTTCAGTTCACTTATTTTACACATATGTACTAAAGAATAAAAGGAAAAAAAAATAAGATTACCTTGATCACCAATAATAAAGTAATTTGATTTCAAACTGGAACAAATCACAAAAAGTCATCTACGCGCAACAAGTCAAACTTCAACTGCCAAATTGACCGGTAAAACAGTTTTCTATTAAACCTATGTGGTTTTAAAGCATGGAGATTATTGTATCACATTTATAACAGCGCGTGAGTCGTTGTTTATACCACTCAACATAAAAATATTAAGAAAAACTTTGGTTAATTTACATGTGCATCATTTCGCACTGTAGGGTTAAAGACGGAATTAAACTTAAAAATATCCACTTATCAGACTTGATATTTTTGCAAATACAATATATCTCTGTAGTCTAGTTGGTAAGGCGTCTGTCTTATGATCCAGAGAACGCGGGTTCGATTACAAGACTTTTTTTTAAATAAATGGTTTCATTCTGGTTTTCACTGAAGACCTCGTTAGCAACTTTTTTGGCAATAAATCCATCAGTTTATACTATATTCAACGAAGGAGCAAAACAATAAAATACAATTGAGGTAGGCTTATTCAACTTTACTCTAATTAATGGCGGAAGTTTCAATAACAGTTGTGTATAAAAGGGAGCCTTTGTGGAACCCATCGAGCAAATTACACAAAAATGTACCTGTAATAAAATCACTTTGGAATGAAGTTGCACAGGAAGTAAATATAGATGGTAAGTTGTAATGAAATTGGTTAGTTTTGAGAATGGCATCGTTTGTTGACTCAACCGCTCTCAAATGTCAAATGAATTTGTGCGAAGCACGTTGGTGTGGCTAAGCACGAAGTCACCTAGTCTATTAGCCACGTAGCACCTAGCGAAGCACTTTAGTGAGGCCTTAGCTCGCCAGTGTCTTTACTGCGGGACCCAATTGTGGTCATTACCTAAATTTATATCATTTAGTATTTTTTTGTGCCGCTCAGAAGACATATATTGGCAAAAGTTGGCGCCACCAGTAAGTTATGGTTAAAATTGTCAGATGTAAAATGTCATTATCGTAAGGTTGGACATCTGTCAACAACATGACCTTGAAATATTAGTGAATTTTTATCAGTATAACATATTTTTTTGTGTTCGAAAATGTCAAGTTTTGAGCCGAATAAGCGTCATTTGCGGGAACTTTTGATTTACTTCTTCAATTTGAAGAAATCTGCAGCTGAGGCGCATCGATTGCTTGTAGAAGCATATGCTGAGGCTGCCTTAAGTGAGAGAAGTTGTCGTGAGTGGTTTCAAAAGTTTAAGAACGGTGAATTTGACATCGAAGACAAAGAACGTAGCGGAAGGCCGAAAGTGTACGAAGACGCGGAATTGGAAGTATTATTGGATCAAGATTCGTGCCAAACGCAAGAAGAACTTGCACTTACATTAGGAGTGACTCAACAAGCAATTTCACATGGCTTGAAATCATTGGGAATGATTCAAAAACAAAGAAATTGGGATTCATATGAACTGACACGGAGAAACTTTGAATGCCAATTTTCCACATGTGAAATGCTGCTTGCCAGGCATAAACGAAAGGGTTTTCTGCACCATATAGTCACTGGTGATGAAAAATGCATCCATTATGATAATCCAAAAATGAAGAAATCATGGGGATCCCCTGGTCATGCTTCAACATCTACGGCTAAGCCAAATATTCATGGAAAAAAACTCTTGTTGTGTATTTGGTGGGATCAGCTCGGTGTCGTGTATTATGAGTTGCTCAAACCGAATGAAACCATTGCTGGGGATGTCTACCGAACATAATTGATGAGATTGAGTCGAGCACTCGAGGAAAAGCGCGCCCAATACTACGCCAGACACGACAAAATTATTCTCCTGCATGATAATGCTAGTCCACATGTTGCGGCACCGGTCAAAACCTATTTGGAAACACTCAATTGAGAAGTTTTACCCCACCCGCTGTATTCACCAGACATTGCTCCTTCTGATTACCACTTGTTTTGATCGATGACGCATGGCCTGTCTGAGCAGCACTTCACATCATATGAAAATACCAAAAATTGAGTCGATTCGTGGATAGCCTCAAAAGATGATGATGATGACTGACGCGGTATTCGTATGCTGACAGAAAGATGGGGAAAAGAAGTGGCAAGCGATGGGTACTACTTCGAATAAAACATGAGGTTCCGTTCTTTCACAATAAATGCCCATTTTTTTATAAAAAACGGCGGAAACTTATTTGTACACCTAATACTATTGTATTGCATCATGGTCAACATTTTGCAAGCATTTAAAAAAAATATCAAACAATATAAGAAGAAAATTTTATCATCGAAAGGGTTAAACAGGCGAAAATATTTCACACGATCCGGACTAACATGAAATATCAAAAAAAATGTCCCAGCTTTTGTATAACATTAAAAAAAAAAGGTTATTTTTTTTTTTTATAAAATCCATTTTCGAAGAATGTGATTCTGTAAACATTTTGATGAAATTACTGATCGAAATGATGATTTTGACGGGTTTTTACACACATCCCTAATAACAAAATAAGCTCTCGACATTCCGAAAAGGTGATACGGACCCCAAGGGATGGGTAAAATCAAGAAAGGAAGAATACAAGAAAGGAACCTGACCAAAAATCGATATCGTATTTTAAATAAAATCGAATAAGCATTGAGTAAACCGTTAGCTATCATATAATTTTTGTTTTAATTTTAAACTAGGAAAAAACTTGTAAAATCAAAATCAATGGTAATAGAAAAGTGTGAAAGGAGACTACAGCACCCGTCGGTAAGTAATACACATCGGGCTTAAGAAAGAGACTGTCGGCCATAATCGGTTAACTTAGGCTTTGTAGAGCGTCGTCTGTCATTCATACCTACACGTGTTCCGTCGCGATTTGTCAGTCGTTGTCAATCGTTCTAGGGTTCTTTCGTGCGACAAAGACGATGCTCTACAAAGCCGATGATAGCCGATTATGGCCGATAGTATATTTGTTAAGCCCGATGTGTATTACTTACCGCCGGGTACTTTAAATACGAGATATGGATGAATAATATTGTAATTGAGCAAGCTGAGGAATTATTATTTTTGGGTTGTATTTTCTCAGACGATAGAAAAGTTAAGAGGGATATCGAACGGCGTGTAGCGATATGAAACAAAGTTAATGGGGCATTTAAACATATATATATACCTATATATTATTTATAGTTAAGGCATTATTAACGTTGTGGAGGTTTAAATACATTGTAATTTGTTTTATCAAACACTGTTTATTCCACTTTTTGTAACGGGCACAGGCAAGACTCCTCTGATGATGAGGGAATATCTTTGAAACAGATAGGGTTATACAGTTACAAAAAGTGGAGTAAACAGTGTTTGATAAAACAAATTACAACATAACGAGGCTGTTACACCAGAAAACATAAAAAAAATCTCAAGATCGTGATGGAAATCGCAAAGTAAAGTTGCGTGAGATAGCTGACATCCTGAAGATATCATTTGGTAGTGTTTACACTATTTTGCATGAACATTTAGTCATGAAAAAGCTTTTTTCGGAATGGGTGCTGCGTTTGCTCACAATGGAACAGAAACAACAACGCATGGATGATTCAGAGCGCTGTTTGGCACTGTTTACGCAAAATAAACAGGAGTTTTGGCATCGCTATGTGACAATGGATGAAATTTGGATCCACCACTATACTCCGGAATCAAATCGGCAGTCAGCTGAGTGGTGAGCAGCCGGTGAGAGTCGTCCGAAGCGACCAAAAACTCAACAGTCGGCCGGGAAGGTGATGGCCTTCGTATTTTCATCGGTATAATATTCATCGATCACCTTGAAAAGGGAAAAACCATCAAAAGCGAATATTATACATCGTTATTGGAGCGTTTGAAGGCAGAAATTGCAAAAAAAGAAAAGAGTTCACTTTCATCAGGACAATGCACCGTGTCACGAGTTGATGGTAACGATGGCCAAATTGCATGAGTTGAACTTCGAATTGCTTCCGCACCCACCGTATTCTCCAGATTTGCCCCCCCAGCGACTATTTGAAGTTCGCAGACCTCAAAAAGATGCTCTATGGAAAGAGATTTGGCTCCAACGAAGAAGAGATTGCCGAAACTAACGCCTATTTTGAAACCAAAGATAAATCGTTCTATACGGCTGGCATAGAAAAGTTAGGAAAGCGTTGGAATGAATGTATCGCTCTTGAAGGAGACTATGTTGATGAATGAAGAAGAATTTAGACAAACAAATGTTGTTTTAGTAGTTATTCCAGGGTATTATTGATCGATATACCTATTCAAACCAGACAGTATCAAAATCTGCTAGGATTATAGTCCACAATAATATTTTGGTGTATGGTAGTAAAACGTAGACTTGGAAAAGATTGAGAAGAGCCGAATAAATACAGTAGAAAGGCTTGTATTGAGAAGAATACATGAAATGACAATGTATGACAGAATACGGAATGAAATGATAAAAGATTAATGTATACTTAAGGCTGATGTGTTAATTGAGATGTCAAAATAAATATCCAGCACGATCTGCAGTATCTAAATCTTCTTGAATGAGCCCGACGTTACTTAGTGACGAAGGAGAAACTATCCAAAGGGACTCCTACTTGATAAAAAGATAATAAGTGTTTCATAATTTAATGTAACTTTTTAGATATTAATTGTTTCATAATTGAATGTAAATTTTTAGGTAATAAATGTTCCATAACTTTAAACTAGATTTTGAATTAAAAATTATTGAATTTAATGTTAAATGCATTTCTGAACCCATTCATTTCAGTAACTCGCTGCCTAACATACACCCTGGCAATGACTTGCAATTCTTTGTTTTCATTTGTCATTTATTTTGGTTGTCATAACTCTATCTGACATGCGGTCATATATTATAATCCGTACCCAAAAAGGTTTTGACTCTGGTCAGAATGCCCGCGGCCTCGATGGACAGGAAAGCGGCCTTTTGTACCCCGTCTATAAATATGATACGAATAAATGTATTGTATTGATAGAATCTCAATGAATTTCGGCTTTTTGATAACCTAAAAGTATTGAACGTTTGGTTTATAGCCCAGAATTTGAAGTTTGATAAATCTTGGGTTTCATTCATTCATTCGTATGGTACCATTCAATATATAAGGTATTGGTTTTGCAAACATATTAAGAGCGTGGTCGGGAAATAATATCGGTAATATAACCTTTGGAGTAGATAGGGAACTCGCAGTTCGTCATCGTAAGTGTTTGAATTTTTGTAATTTGTTTTATCAAACATTGTTTATTCAACTTTACGTAACGGTATTACCCTACCGGTTTTAAGGTTTTCTCCTCATCATCAGGGGAGCACAAATAAGACTTGTTTGTGTTCCCCTGATGGTGAGGTGAAAACCTTGAAATCAATAGGGTTATAATTTTACATAATGTGGAATAAACAGTGTTTAACCTTTCCCTTGCTGTGCTTAAAAAAAACCGGCCGTTCCGGTGATGTGTATTCAATACACATGTAAAAATGAGCGATTTTAAATCAAAAATATAAGAATATTCATAGTAAATCGCTTAAATTAATAAAATTTGAAGTCAAAAGTGGTATTCGTTGAAAGTTAATTGCTAAAAACATGAAAAAAAAACATCGATGTTCACAAAACGGGTGTAACAACCACCTCGAACGAAAACCGGCTGGCTACTTAACGAGAGAAGCGACCGAACTGAGATTCTATTTTTTGCGTTCCCATATACCGAAGTAGAGTGATTCTGAGACGTGAATAGCGTCACTTCCTCACCCATGTGGATTTTTAGAGTGAATATACCTACATCACACACTGGCACACGTTTGATTGTATCGGTGAATTTATTCCCGATTTCCACAAAATATCTCTCATGTTACCGATAAGTGCTAATTATTATTAATATAATTTTTTTCATTCAATGCGTAAATGTATTATGGAGGAATACCTAAAATCTGAAGCCAGTATTTACTATATTAAGAGAGATATTTAAGTTTTTAGAAGCAATGTGTACTAGTTACACATCACAGGACAGGAAGGGTTAATAAAAATAATTTACAATGTATTTAAACCTCCACAATGTTAATTAACACAATGCCTTAACCATAAATAATATGTTCATATTTATTTTGTTTATTTACTTGAAAAAATAAACATAAACTCGTTATCACCTCTACTTGGTACTTGGCATCTTAGTTGAGATTCCCTTAACCATTTCGACGTCAATTCAGTTGGAAGGCGAACCTGTGCTGTGGAGTATTTTTTCGTTTCGTTTCCCTTCTTTTTTTATGTTACAGCGAGGCCATGCACCTCCCAGTACAACCTGGCGAGTTTACTGACATTTGGCGATCTTTTCCAATTAACCAAAAATATGCTTAAATAGCCTTAAGTGAAACCCGAACTATAATCTTTTTTAAAAATAAATCGGTTTCTAACAAATATCGAACCCGCGATCTTCGGATTGGTAGGCGAGTGTCTTACTATCAGGTTCGCCAAATTTTGACAACTATTGACCCATCTTTTGAAAATTTGTTTCTTGAACTATAAAAATTCAAATCAGATATCGTTTTTTTTTCTTTCTTTATGTTCTTTTCAGTGGTGATGGTATTTAATTGACACGTGTGATAATCTTGTTGACATACAAAAGGAATTCCGAGTAAGTCTGCCAGCAGGTCTACCGTATTTGAGCATGGTAACGTACTTAACACTTGCCTTACTGTGCTAAAAAAAACCGTCAGCCACGGTGCTGGACGCGGAGCGTCCAGTGAAAAATATATATTTTAAATCAAAATTATGCAAAATCTGCTAGGTTATTTTTTGTAATTAGCTATAAAAATCATTTTATTATATATTAAAACTTCGAATCAAATGAAATACAAGTCCTGGTCACTTGCTATCCATCACAGGGTGGCAAGTGTTAAACATGATGGTGCTTAAACGAAATACCGAGGAGATACTCGACTATTCTACAAAGCCCAGCAAAGACTATGACTCTATACAACGAAAATGTTATTTTATACAATACAATAATATTGCAATTTTATTAATTCACTTTATTCCAAGTCACATAAAGCCAGCCTTTTACACTAATTTTAATCTCCAGAAACTCTTATTTAACGGGAAAGGCAAAACTAGAATACTTAGCAACAGAAGTGTGTATAAACTTTTATGTACTGACTGTGATAAAGACAGGAAGATCCTTTGAAAGGAGATTCCGTGAACACAAATTCGCCTTAACAAATCCTCTAATTTATTCTGAGATAGCTAATCAATGTCACCGTGAAAACCACACATTTTCTATTGATGATACAAAATTCTTACATATCAGTTGTAACGGAAATAAATTGGACAGACTAGAAGCCCTAGAAATTTCTAATTCAGTGCATCGAGGTGAACATCTGGAAAACACATATATCCCAAGAATCTCTCCGCTGCTGGCCGAAATCGTCTCATCCCTCCCTTTACCCCCAGTCCTCAACCCGAATGTTAAACATTAGAAGCGTGTATATCGGTACCAGTTCGAACATAATTCAGTCTTGTTTGTACTCTCCTAAAGATAAGGTTAAAACCTTGAAACCGGTAGGGTTTACCGTTACAAAAAGTTGAATAAACAGTATTTGATAAAACAAATTATAATTCACTTTAGTTTTTCAACGTTAAATTTTAACTATTTACGTGTTACATTTATAACTTTTCATGTAATTTAAATTTTTATATGAACGAAATACTCGTATGAATTGAGAGATTCCGTTTTATGAAAAATATAAACTCAAGGAAGATTAACAAATTTTTGATAACTCAAATAATTATCACAGTTAGCGCTTTACACGGAGACATGCTGTTACATCATAAATGAGTGAGTTAACTTCATGTGTGTCGGCGAACGGAAAATCCCGTTGAAATTCTCAGAAAATAACGACAGATTCAGTTTAACGTAAATGTTTCAGCCCAGCTTTTTAATGTTTCTATGAAATCGTTACGACATTTTTTTTTCTTAGGGGACAATATATGACAAAATACGAAATGAAGTGATTAGGGATGAGTGTGAACTTAAGGCTGATGTGTTGAGTAAGATGTAAATAATTACTCTGAGATGGTTTGGGCAGGTTAAACGAATGAAAGAAGAAATACTAATAAAACAAATAAACAGTGCAAATGTGAGTGGAAGGCGTAGATGAAGATCGAGGAAAATATGATTAAATCAAGTATACGATATTTTGAAAGAAGTAATTGTTAAATATCCAAGAAATCGTAAGGTTAAAGGATCTTTCAAATTTAACAGTTTTTTCATTCTTGGGTAAAACACAGATGGCGTCGTGAACTTGCCTGGGTCTTGTGACATTTGAAAAGTGTAATATATGACATTTATTAAAATGGAGTCGTATACAATATAAAAACGCATTCAAATTGTTAAATTATTTTATGTATTGTAATCTCCGGTAACGGTGATGTTAATTGGCCACCAAGATTATATTATGATCTGGCATCGTCGGACTATTTTCTCTGGGGCTACGTGAAAAGCCAGGTCTATAAGAATGACCCCCGATCATTTCCTGAGCTGAAGGGCGAAATTATTCGCGTTATTGGTGAGTCAGAACCGCAATTATGCCAAAATTTCATCGAAAATTTTGACAAAAGAGTGGACATCTGTGGAGCTGCAAGATGTGGACATTTGGCAGATATTGTTTTCTATGTTTAAATGCCATACATTATACTTCAATGACCAATAAAACGTTTTTTGAAATCAAAGCAAATTGTGTGTTTTATTCAAGAATTTAAAAAAAAAGTTATTAAAAAAACCGCTCAATTTGAAAGATATATATGAAAAAGTGTATGGATGTAGAAGAGGGGAAATATGTGTGCTACAATTGGAAATATAACGCGCTCTTTTTGCTGCCTATCCCGATAGGGAGACAGCGAGATGAGATACGAGTATTTATGGATATTTTTTTTAGAGTTTTCAAATCTCACACGCGGCTACAGCTCGGACTTGATGGATTGTTTATACGTGTGTCTCGCGGTTGTATTTCAGCTGCCTCAGAACAGACAATGAGCCTAGTGAGGCGGATAATGTAAGCTTTTGTCTTGTGTTGAAATAAATAAACAGTTAACAAAATTTCTCTATAAGTCTCAGTTTAAAAATATTAGCATCTACGTTATACTATCATATACTACGAAATTTAGCATTATTCATATTAAGAAAACTATTGTTTGTTATATTATTGAGTTGTCCGGAAAGTAAATTCGTATTTTTGAGTTTAAACTCATAAGTAATATTGCCCAATACGTTCGTGGACGATTTTTATGACATTTTCAATACCTCAGCAATCGAACGCTTGATATGTTCGTTGAAAGCCTCGAATCGATCGACATCAGTTGCAATCGGTGTTCCAGAGTGGATACCGTATTCGAATTCCATAACACTATTACGGGTTTTTTAAAACCACATTTGACACACACACTATCACTCACTGCATTCGTAGTACATACTTTTAAAAAAAGCATCAAAGACCGAAAAAAACAAGTTTTTTTGTTCCATCTTTAATATGACACCAAAAAATCTCTCAAAGAGGTAAACAATGGATGAAAAACTATATATTAATATTAATTCAGCATGTTTGAAATTATGTTAGCAACGAGAACATTGTCCCAACGATATATATCCGAAAATATCAAACTTCTTTTCAGACATCTCATCACATAAGATTGTTTTAATCAACATTTTAAATATATATGTGATTGAAAATAATAGGTTTTAAAAAAGATGTAGCTTTAGTAAACATTAATGATCTGTCACCGCTTAAATATTATTCTCAAAGGCGGCGTACACCTTGGCCCAGACCACAGTAAATAAATTGAATAGTTTTGAGATTGACACTTCATCCCAGGGGGGCGATAGAGCCACACATATTGCCCGCGAGGCCAGGGGCGTTCGCATTAGTCCCTCCGGGATATATTTAACAACGTGAAAAGGGTTATTTCATTGTATTATACTTAAGAAAATGTAGCATGGTCCCTGTGACGTTTCGCAAATTTGCTCAAATACAACCTTGTAACAACGATGTTCAGTTATTTTAATTATTTTATCAACTTTAATATAAGCCTCGATTCTAATAAAAAGCAAGTTATTTAGGTAAATACCATACATTACATAAAACTAACAATAATGACAAATTAATACATCTTGTTACAAATTAGCAAAAATATGTCGATTTGTTAAAATCAAATAATATTTGGTGACGTTAGTCAAAAGTCACTACGTTTGTCCGCATTAGCTAGGGATGGGGTATACGATAATTGGATTTTGTTTTTTTTTTATACATAAAATTAAATGTTCGTAATTAGTATTAATTCATTGTGGATCTTGGCCTATTTAAAGATGGATACAAATCATACAATACATTAGAAAGTCAGTATAATGAAAATTTGAAATTAAAACGTCAGTTTAGAGGAAAACAATTTTTCGATTTATAAAAAACATAACGAGTGGGAGAATCATTCGGTATTCTATCATGGAAATTCACAAAGTAAAATCCGAAACCCTTGTTTAAAAAAACAGACATTGTTTGAATGAGCAGTGTGAAACATATATACTCGTACAAGACACCTTTTTAACATTATTATGGATAGAATCATAGAGGAGGTGACTTCTTTGGGCCTGGGTTACAAAATGGGAAATAAATTGATCAATATACGAGGCATATCCAGAAAGTAAGTGTACTGAATTTTTGTAGGTTACAATTTTTTTTTATTTAAACAAAAAAATTACGTGGTTACCGTAGTACATATGTAAGCTATTTTTCGACATAGTCGCCATTCCTCTCAATGCAGGTGGTGAAGCGGAGTATCAACTTTTTGATGCCTTCCTCGAAGTAGTTTCCCGCCAACCCCTCCGTCCACTTTTCCACCTCTTCCTTTACCTCCTCGTCGGTTGAAAACCTTTTTCCACCCATGTGCAGCTTCAGGGAGATAAAGAGATAGTAATCTGAAGGTGCTAGGTCAGGGGAATGCGCGGGATGGTTCAGGACATCCCATTTAAACGAGGCGAGCAGTTCCTTCTGGCATTGTCGTGCAACAGGCAGACTCCCTTTGTCAGCATGCCTCTCCTCTTGTTCTGAATCGCCCTCCGCAATTTTTTAGGGTCTTTAAATATCTTGCAGAGTTGATGGTCATGTGTCATGTCAATAAAACAAAGTGCTTAGCAATATATAAAAAAAAAACACTCACATGCAAACTGATCATCGATAACGTACCTATCGAGCGAGTCATGCGATTCACTTACCTAGGTTTAAAGATCTCCAGCAATAGTGACCTATGTATCATAGTGAAGTATAAGCACAAACTATTGTAATAAAGCGACAGTTTTGGCTGGCTGCCTGCGGGGTTCTATATGGAGAAACAAACACATGCTAACCGAAAGTAAGGTCAAGATATATAGGACATGCGTCTGCCCTATCATGACATATATGATATATGTGGAAAAACAGCTGAACGTCATCATCCCAGGACAGCCCAACGTCACAAACAGGTCATAGACCAAGAGGAAGAAGAAGAAGACATGACAGTATCAAATGTGTTAAGATGACAGTCGACAATAATATTTTAGAAACAACTTTGATGTATAGGAGTGAAACGTGGATGTGGAATAACTTATAAAAGCCGAAGAAATGTCTGTTAACAATAATCAGAAGAAATGTCTGTTAACAATAATAAATGCAGAAGAAATGTCTGTTAACAATAATCAGAAGAAATGTCTGTTAACAATAATAAATTCAGAAGAAATGTCTGTTAACAATAATCAGAAGAAATGTCTGTTAACAATAATCAGAAGAAATGTCTGTTAACAATAATAAATGCAGAAGAAATGTCTGTTAACAATAATCAGAAGAAATGTCTGTTAACAATAATAAATGCAGAAGAAATGTCTGTTAACAATAATCAGAAGAAATGTCTGTTAATAATAATAAATGCAGAAGAAATGTCTGTTAACAATAATCAAAAGCAGTTCATAAACTCTTTAGCGTTATTTGAAAATAAAAATAAACAAGTGGGAAACGTTATTTATTTTATAATTAGGAAAATAAATAAGTTAAAAACGTTTTTTTTTTATTAATAAGCAATCGACCCACACAAGGATGATCTGGCCCACCAAATCAAAGTCACTTTGCAATTATATGAGTCAGAATTGTAAAATTAATTATAAGAAATTAGAGTTACACACAATTTAAAGATTCAACTGTTGAAACTTCAAAAATTAGTTAAATTATAAATGTAAAAGCTCGTCAAAGAAAGAGGAAACAAAACATTCATTGGACGCGACAAAAATGTAGCGTTTAGGCTGGAAAGTTATTTATAATGTTATTTTAAAAATAAATAAGTTATTGCAATAAGAATAATATTTTTTTCGCTTAACATATAAACTTTAAAATCAAATAAGTAGAAACATTTACGATAAGATAATAAATAGTTCAATACACAATGTTTTTTTTAATAGAAAATCTGTATCATAAAATAAAAACATTAAAATTCATGATTCCTGCTGTTACCCAAGTTATTTCAAATGGATTTTATTTAATCTGGTTTTCACTTAAAGCCTCTTCAGCATATTTGTAGTTGGTTGGAAGAGAATATCACGTTGCAATAAATCTACTAGATTGTACTGTAATAATGAAAGTATAAAACAATACATCAATGATTTCAGTTCAATTCAACCCTATCAACACGCAACAGCGTGTGTGGTGGTGGGGTTGAATTGAACTGAAATAATTTATTTCATCCCCCATAACAATGGGGGATGAAATAAATCTGCAGCAAGCGCGATCTTCTTTTTTTTTATGAGGGCGACGTCACGTAGGGACGAAGAAGAAACTGCTGAAAGGGATTTCTTCTCCGATGGCGACACACCTAATTCCGAAAAGAATATTAGCGACAAGGGACTTAAGGATTGACGTTTAAGTTCGACGGGAGAAGAAAAATGGCTCGCACCGCAATAAAAATACTTATAAAGGCTTAAGTTTATGGCGGTCGTCGCACACTCAGTCGCACACTCGGAACACTGTGGGCGTCCATACACACGGTCAATGACCGATGAAGTGACCTTTGCATTCCTAGACAAATTTAAATAAACAAGTCCGAAGTTCACACGCCGGCCATTCAACCCATAGCCCGGAGCGGACCGCATTCCATACTAGAGCGAGAACGCACCACGCTGTCTCGCCAGTTCCGTAAATAAATTGTCACCTACATACAACATTAACCGTTTTGCTAATGTAGAAACGAGACGAAGGATATCTTGCTCGCATTCCCGCACACACGCAGAAATAGTATAAATACCTACGTTTACTAATAAAAACTTCTTCTTCCGTATTGCGATCCAAAACGTGTTTTATTTATCAACAAATCATCATCATCTCTTCCCTTAAGGACTAGCTCCTAAAAGTTCAAACAGCTTAGCAAGTTGCCAATACTTTCACAAAAAAAAGTCGAATACATCAATGACGTAAACCGTTTATTTTTCAATCAAATCAATTTTTTTTAACATTTATAAGAAGAGTTATATGTGACAATAAACTCACTACATTGTCACTGTAAAATAAATATAATTGCTTGTTATAAATAAATACCAGTCTAATGTGGTAGCTTTGCACCTGTGGTGTCATTCAATCAATTCGCAACCGTTTTATTTGTTAAAATTTGGTACCTGTTCACTAAACCGGTTGTAAAAATATTATTTAAGTATCAAACAAGGGCTTTATACCTTAAGTTCAATGCAGTACTTCATTAAGTAACATGTCGTTAGTATTAGAATTACAGCAAAAGCCTTTTGGGCTTGATTTAAAGGTTGAATCAATTGAACTATATTTTAAAAGAAACAAATCGTACGAGTTGTATGAAAAAATATATGACTGTCGAAGAGGGGTTTAATCCAACTGTCTGCCCCGATAGGGAAACGGCTTGATGGTATGGATGTTTGTATGTAAATGTACAGGCTATAGCATTTCAGCAAGAACACACACAGTTTTGACAAGTCAAATCCCAAGTTCTGACGTCAAGTACATCAAAGTTCCAAGATAATTGACAGTTTTAACATGCAACAGAGGCAGAGTTTTTTTTTTAAATAACATATTTGTGTCGCTTAGTAGTACTATAAGAATTTATGATAAGCAGTATAATAGCGACATAAAAACATACATTTATATATAAAGCGTCTAAGATAACAACCAGTCTCCCGTTTCTCCCTGGGGCTCCCGTTTCTCAATTAACTCTTCCGTCGTCTAAGAAAATACTACCCAAATAGCAGAATACTTGTTCTATTTTTTTATTGTTTATCCGTAACATACGTAGCATTAACTTTTTTATTCACTTTTTATTGTTCATCCATACATAGCATTAACTTTTCTATTCACGTTTTTATTGTTCATCCATACATATCATTACATTTTCTATTCACGTTTTTATTGTCCATCCATACATAGCATTAACTTTTCTATTCACGTTTTTATTGTTCATCCATACATAGCATTAACTTTTCTATTCACGTTTTTATTGTTCATCCATACATATCATTACATTTTCTATTCACGTTTTTATTGTCCATCCATACATAGCATTAACTTTTCTATTCACGTTTTTATTGTTCATCCATACATAGTATTAACTTTTCTATTCACGTTTTTATTGTTCATCCATACATAGCATTAACTTTTCTATTCACGTTTTTATTGTTCATCCATACATAGCATTACATTTTCTATTCACGTTTTTATTGTTCATCCATACATAGCATTAACTTTTCTATTCACGTTTTTATTGTTCATCCATACATAGCATTAACTTTTCTATTCATGTTTTTATTGTTCATCCATACATAGCATTAACTTTTCTATTCACGTTTTTATTGTTCATCCATACATAGCATTAACTTTTCTATTCATGTTTTTATTGTTTATCCATACATAGCATTAACTTTTCTATTCACGTTTTTATTGTTCATCCATACATAGCATTACATTTTCTATTCACGTTTTTATTGTTCATTCATACATAGCATTAACTTTTCTATTCACATTTTTATTGTTCATCCATACATAGCATTAACTTTTCTATTCACGTTTTTAAATTAATGTAGATTTAGCATTATTCACTCTCAGATAGTTTTCGTTAAGTTCATATACAAGTTATTATGATATTCTGTAATTCATTATTACTCTCCGCTAACACGTCCATGGTATAACCATGGCTTTTTATTTCATAACATAACTATCTGTTATGTTTTTTCAAATCTCTAATAATTAATCGATAACGTCCATAAATCCTCAAACAAAGTAAGAATGTGTGTATCAAATTTTTAGATATATCGAATCTTTATGGTAAAAATGACAGCACAAAAAATCCACGTTAATGAACTTTTTAAAATTAAAATATATTCCTAAATATTACCAAATTATGCACAAAAACGTTTGGTGTACAATAATGAAGTTCATAATTACCCCAAGAGATGTCGAGATAACTTTCAGTTTCAAAATCAAAATCATTTGTACTACAATTTCCACGATATCTGTGAAATCAAAACTTTTAGAAAAAGTGTTTTTTTTTTATGTATAAAAGATGCATTGAATTGTTGTTTTTTATAAAGAAAAGAACAAAACATACAAATAAATCTTTTTTTTTCTACGCCTCTGTGCGGTTATACTATGAAGGACTTTTCTTAAAAATGATCACAAGTCAGCAAGAGTATTTTATCCCACATCACAGAAGATTCACGGCAATTGTTAAATTATCTTTTGATAACTTTTCTCAATCACCTCATCGTTTGATAGCTTTATGCGTAAACGAGCCCACTTATTTTAAATATGCATGTATTAATAATGAATTGGCCAGCTGGCCAATTTCAAAGAAGTCAAGTTATTGTGCTTTTTTATTATATATTTGTAGGACCAATGTCGATTTAATTAATGGATTTCTAAATTACATAGTCCCAGAACACGCGTCAAGAAGGAATAAAAAAATCAATGGCGGGCAGTGAAGATAGTAGACCTTCAAACTAAAAAAAAAAATAGAAAGGTACACACTTACTTTGTTTAAATACCTTCGAATTAGATATTTTTTCATCATTTTATCACTAACGCATAAACATTAGATCACTAATTGATATTAACCACATGTCTTAACACTTGCCTTACTGTGCTAAAAAATCCGCCAACCACGGTGCCGGACGCTAAGCGTCCAGTAAAAAATGTATATTTTAAATTAAAATTATGCAAAATCTGCTAAGTTATTTTTTGTAATTATCTATAAAAATCCTTTTATTGTGTATTAAAACGTCGAATAATCAAATAAAATATAAGTCCTGGTCACTCGCTATCCATCACAGGGTGGTAAGTGTTAAAATCAATCAGTGATCTAATGCACGCTAAATAATCAAGTATCTCGCATGATTAACTTTCAGAATCTACGGAAAAAGGTATTTTATTTATTATTCAAACAACTTTTTGCATTCAAAACATTCAAATACTCGTAGTATGAACTTAAGAATTCTCTTGAATTCTTAGAAAATAAGAATTCTCTTGAATTCGTTATTTATTTATTTGGACAGTGAATTGTTGATTTCGAACATGAAAATATTTATAAAATATAAATTTTGTAATTTATTTTTATCAAACACTGTTTATTCCACTTTTTTGTAACGGAATAACCCTACCGATTCCAAGGCTTTTATCTCATCTTCAGGGGAGCACAAACAAGACTAAATGCTGTTCGAACTGCTACCGATATACACGTTTCAACGGTTTGGGGCTGAGGGGTGAGGGAGGCATGGGATGATTCCGGCCAAGAGCGGAGATAATTTCTATATAGTAAGTGATAATTTCTGTATAGGAAAGACAGGAAGATCTTTTGAAAAGAGATTTCGTGAACACAAATCCGCCTTAACAAATCCTCTAATTTATTTTGAAATGGCTAATCATTGTCACCGTGAAAACCATACTTTTTCTATCGATGATGCCAAATTCTTACATATTAGTAGGAACTGAAATAAATTGATCAGATTAGAGGCCCTAGAAATTTCTAAGTCAGTACATCGATCCGAACATCTGGTGAACAATTATATCCTAAAAATCTCTCCGCTTTTGGCCGAAATCGTCCCATGCCTCCCTCACCCCTCAGCTCCAAACCGTTTAAGCGTGTATATCGGTACCAGTTCGAAAAGCATTTAGTCTTGTTTGTGCTTCCCTGAAGGTGAGGTGAAAGCCTTGAAACCGGTAGGGTTATACCGTTACAAAAAAGTGGAATAAACAGTGTTTGATAAAAATAAATAACAATGCCTTTAAACCTTCACAACATGAATGCCTTAACTATAAACAACACAAAATATTAATTGAAATTATGAGTGCGCATTTATACACGAATTTAAGTCTTACTGAAAGTTTAAACATTAACGCCACAAAATTACAATCAGAAAAAAATACATACATACTACTGCACATAAAATTGCACAACAGGTCAGGGATTAGACTGCCTAGGGCCATATCCCGCGAATGGAAGTGTTCTTAAAAAATAACGACACAATTTATCAGATGAGGCTTTAAATTGTTGAAAATAGTTTTTTTTTAAATTTCATTTATTATATTGATTTTAATTAAAAGCATTTTTTACATTGATGTGTTTTCACAAATCATTGTTGTGTAGATCAATTGCCTATTAAAAAAAACTTACCAAATCATTGATTCAGTTTTTTTAAAGAAATTTCGTATGTCGAGTACTCTTTCTATGCGTATTTCATAAGCATTCTTAAATTGAAATATTTCATTTATGTTCTGACGACAAAGTTTCTAAAATGTTTGCCAACCTTTTGTACGTCGCATACTCTTGCTATGCGTATTTCATAGGCATTCTTAAATTGAACTATTTCATTTATGTTCTGACGATAAAGTTTCTAAAAATGCTTTCCAACATTTTGTATGTCGCATACTCTTTCTATGCGTATTTCATAGGCATTATTAAATTGAAATATTTCATTTATGTTCTGACGACAAAGTTTCTAGAAATGCTTTCCAAAATTTTGTATGTCGCATACTCTTTCTATGCGTATTTCATAGGCATTCTTAAATGGAAATATTTCATTTATGTTCTGACGATAAAGTTTCTAAAAATGATTTCCTACATTTTATACTCACGGTGCGAAATAAAAAATCAAAAGACAGAAATGAAAGACGGTCTAATTTTATTTGCCGTCCGGCGAAACGGAAAAATCGCGTTTTGTATGCTTAGTTACCCTCCATAATTCAATTTCACAGAATCCTGCAGCAAACAAAAATCGGCCGTGGGGATATCGTGTCTTGCCTTTATTCTTAATGTAGAATATTTAGCGAAAAAAAAAAGGAAAACGAAAAAGTCAGCATTTTTATCTTTTCGCAACTAAATGAATTTCTTTTTTCAGTTCCGGGGGAACTGAAAGTTTTCAGTTACGAGGGAAAATATTATTTATCCATTACAAATTGAAAGAAAGCACTAATGTTCATGTTGTTAGTTTGTTATAGAGATGAACGTACTATTTTATATTTTATTACACTTTTTACCCGTGGCTCTGAAAAAATACCTATGTTGTGCCGTTTTGGAAGCATATTATCCTCAAGGGAACTCTATTCGGGATACGAGCCAATTATTTGTGACAAATTAAAAATATTACTAAAAATAAGTGTAGGGAAGGAAGCTATATTCGGGATACGAGCCAATTATTATTGACAAATTAAAAATATTACTAAAGATAAGTATAGGGAAGGAAGCTATATTCGGAATACGAACCAATTATTAGTGAAAAATTAAAATTTTTACTAAAAAGAAGTGTAGGGAAGGAAGCGATATTCGGAATACGAACCAATTATTAGTGAAAAATTAAAAATTTTACTAAAATTAAATGTAGAGAAGGAAGCTGTATTCGGGATACGAGCCAATTATTAGTGACAAATTAAAAATATTACTAAAAATAAGTGTAGGGAAGGAAGCGATATTCGGAATACGAGCCAATTATTATTGACGAATTAAAAATATTACTAAAAATAAGTGTAGGGAAGGAAGCGATATTCGGAATACGAGCCAATTATTATTGACGAATTAAAAATATTACTAAAAATAAGTGTAGGGAAGGAAGCGATATTCGGAATACGAGCCAATTATTATTGACAAATTAAAAATATTACTAAAAATAAGTGTAGGGAAGGAAGCGATATTCGGAATACGAGCCAATTATTATTGACGAATTAAAAATATTACTAAAAATAAGTGTAGGGAAAGAAGCTTTATTCGGGATACGAGACAATTATTATTGACGAATTAAAAATATTACTAAAAATAAGTGTAGGGAAGGAAGCTTTATTCGGGATACGAGACAATTATTATTGACGAATTAAAAATATTACTAAAAATAAGTGTAGGGAAGGAAGCTGTTTTCGGGATACGAGCCAATTATTATTGAAAAATTAAAAATATTACTAAAAAAAAGTCTAGGGAAGGAAGCTATATTCGGGATACGGGCCAATTATTATTGACAAATTAAAAATATTACTAAAAATAAGTGTAGGGAAAGAAGCTTTATTCGGGATACGAGACAATTATTATTGACGAATTAAAAATATTACTAAAAATAAGTGTAGGGAAAGAAGCTTTATTCGGGATACGAGACAATTATTATTGACGAATTAAAAATATTACTAAAAATAAGTGTAGGGAAGGAAGCTTTATTCGGGATACGAGACAATTATTATTGACAAATTAAAAATATTACTAAAAATAAGTGTAGGGAAGGAAGCGATATTCGGAATACGAGCCAATTATTATTGACGAATTAAAAATATTACTAAAAATAAGTGTAGGGAAAGAAGCTTTATTCGGGATACGAGACAATTATTATTGACGAATTAAAAATATTACTAAAAATAAGTGTAGGGAAGGAAGCTTTATTCGGGATACGAGACAATTATTATTGACGAATTAAAAATATTACTAAAAATAAGTGTAGGGAAGGAAGCTGTTTTCGGGATACGAGCCAATTATTATTGAAAAATTAAAAATATTACTAAAAAAAAGTCTAGGGAAGGAAGCTATATTCGGGATACGGGCCAATTATTATTGACAAATTAAAAATATTACTAAAAATAAGTGTAGGGAAAGAAGCTTTATTCGGGATACGAGACAATTATTATTGACGAATTAAAAATATTACTAAAAATAAGTGTAGGGAAAGAAGCTTTATTCGGGATACGAGACAATTATTATTGACGAATTAAAAATATTACTAAAAATAAGTGTAGAGAAGGAAGCTTTATTCGGGATACGAGACAATTATTATTGACGAATTAAAAATATTACTAAAAATAAGTGTAGGGAAGGAAGCTGTTTTCGGGATACGAGCCAATTATTGACGAATTAAAAATATTACTAAAAATAAGTGTAGGGAAGGAAGCTGTGTTCGGGATACGAGCCAAATTTTATTGACAAATTAAAAATATTACTAAAAAGAAGTGTAGGGAAGGAAGCGATATTCGGTATACGAGCCAATTATTATTGACAAATTAAAAATATTACTAAAAATAAGTGTAGGGAAAGAAGCTATAATAGTATTCGGGATACGAGCCAATTATTATTGACAAATTCAAAATATTACCAAAAATAAGGGCAGGAAGTTAGTGGCTTCGGCCATTAGATTCGATATTTATCTGAACTCGATGTTTGTTGATAGTAACTGAAAATTAAAACGAATTTAACATTTTGTTGACTTGTCAATATCTCAGTTACTGTTTTGTTTTGGTTAAAAATGACTCAAAAATGTGAAAGCGAATACTCGTATATAACATACTCATATTACCCTATTAGTATGCAAATTTTCAAAATTATTCATTACACGCTGAATAGTTGACTTGCTTGGCACATAATTTAAACCAAAAAAACACGCAAATTTCTTCGCGGATTCACAATTGAACAATTATTTAAATAAAATGTTTTAATAACTTCAACACGTTGTTTCCAAGTTAAATGCTCCATAATAAATTGTTATTGACCACTCTCCACGACTGTCAAATATAAACTGACAAATGACAGCCAAATCAAAATGGCGCCCAAACAAAATCACCCTGGAATATAAAACGCATTTGTTTTTTTTTTTGTGTTAGTGTTCTCCTTAATAGTTTACAATTCCAGATTACTCATTAAAATATTTAAACACGAAATTGTTACATTTCCAAGTGAGCACGGTAGCTTGTGTAAACTTAACAGTAATCAAACAACGATAGAAAACATCCGTGGTCTAGATGGTAAGACGACTAGCCTCCAACTCAGAGGTTGCGAATTCAATTCCCGTGGGTACCCGGTTTAAAAAAAAAGAATTCCAGTCAACTTTTCACTCAAGGCCTCTTTAACATATATTTGGTTGGTCGGATGAGATTACCACATGACATTTAACGTACAAGGTTGTTCTGTATATACAGAAAGTGTAATACAGTACACAAATAAAACCTATCAATCTTATTTGATACATCGTCAGAAAAAAATATATAAACCCTGTCATAAGTATTTTGCGATCAGTCCATGGTCAACCCAATGGCAGCTCGTGGTATAATCACGATCAATTGATATTAACTTAACTCTAAAGCTCATATATTAATAAAGACAGAGTTATAGTAAATGTTGTTTATAGTTAAGGAATTAACGTTGTGGAGGTTTAAAGACATTGTAATTTATTTTTTATCAAACACTGTTTATTCCACAAATCTCTCCGCTCTTGGCCGATATCGTCCCATGCCTCCCTCACCCCTCAGCCCCCAACCGTTGAAGCGTGTATATCGGTACCAGTTCGAACATCATTCAGTCTTGTTTGTGCTCCCCTGAAGATGAGGTGAAAGCCTTGAAACCGGTAGGGTTATACCTTCACAAAAAAAAGTGGAATAAACAGTGTTTGATAAAAATAAATTACAATGTTATAGTAAATAATTTTGTGGCTAAATATACGGATACCCATTCCTGACTATTTGAAACTTTTTTTTATTTTTCGTAATTTCTTAACAAAATTATGTACGAGTATATCAACTACTCTGCGTGTTTTTTGTCATGATATCCTACATATCTCACATTTGAATATAGGAAATCATGATTGGTGGCTAAATATTTAGCCACCAACCTATTGTATAGGGTAAAAAAAACGTATTGTGTTGAATGTGGATTTATGATATAGGTATGATGTTTTTAAACTCATTTGAAAAAGACAAGATTGCAAAAGTCATCGCTAAAGCGAATATGCGAAAAGGCTACAGGTACTCACTTGGCATAGTCTTGCTTGCAGTAAACCTGGTGGTCCCGGATGAAGCAGGAAGGCTGTTGTTCGAGGCGCAGAGCGCAGACGCAGCAACGAAGACAGGCCGCGTGCCATGCGCGCCCGCTCACCTCGAGCAGGAAGCGGTCTGCGATGGCCGAACCGCACGACGCGCACGACCGCTGCTCCGTCTGAAATCAGAAAGCAATTTGTTCAGAATTGAGAGGATTTGTTATAGAAAGAACCTGAACTACTTGTCACACACAATCCATCTCATATGTGCAAACAAACAAATTGATCACTAGTATTTTTAAACTTTCGAATCCGTATCTGACATATGTTCCTTCGAAGAGTCTTCGAAGTGGAACTTTAAGGTTGATTTCTTCGTCATGTTACAAATCGGCTGTTCCAAATTGATCCAATAGGGGTGTATTATGATTTTGCCGTTACTGGTTCTGTGGCGTAGAATGGTATGTACAGACCTTAACTGAAAACCGTGCTGGAACGATTTAAAAAAATGGGTATCAATGGGTATAGAACATGAAACCACTGAGTCGTAAGACACGTCTTACAATATATGTCACGGAGGTCATCATTGGCGTTATTTATTCAATAATTGCTTTTCAGCATTGCTAATCAAGTTAAAATTTAACATACGTCACAAAAATTATACAAAACTACGAATTTAGTAACATTCAATACATATATGTTAAGCCGTGAGAAAAAAAAAACAGATGCGGGAGACTCTCGCGCGGTAGAAGTGAAACTTCTTAGATCCTAGGTAAAGTTGATTTTATGCATTTTTTTTCCCGTTGTTAATAATTTTTTTTAGGATTAGGAAAAGGTTATGTGGAATTTAATTCAAGAAAATCTCTCTTAATTAAATAAAAAAAATATTATTTTTAATATTATAAATAATAAAAAAATAAACTTAATTATATTAAATGTGTGTTTTTTATATTAAATAAGTTAATATTTTTATGTTATTATTAAATTAATATTTTTTTAATAATCATTTAATTATTTATTTATTATTATATTATTTTTATTATATTGTATTATTAATAATATATTGTGAATTAATTATAATATAATTATTAATATTATAATATTGTAACAGACATATATCATTATAATTATATGTTAAATATAAATTATATATTAAATAAATATTAAAATAAATAAATAAAAATAAAATTAATAAATGTTAAATATATTAATATAAAAATAATATATGACAAAGAATGTTATTTTTTTAATAACAATTTTAATAATAAATAATAATTTTAATAATATTATAATACACTTAATAATATTAAAATAATATTAATTATTATTAATAATAAATAATTATTAATATTAAAATAACTAATCAATAAATAAAATATTTAATAATAGTAAATAATAATTTAATAATAATAAAATAATAACATAATACCTACACCGTTTCACTTTTCGTGACGTTCAGGCCAATTTTTCTTACCACGCCTATTGAAGTTTCACTTCAAAAAAATTAAACAAAGCTTACTAAAAAAATCTCTTTTCATTATTTATTTTCCTTTGGACTAATTGACCACACACGTTCCGATTAAATATGACACACGTTGGACCTAAGCATTGCTTAAACATGAGTCATAGAGGACGATGATTATAATAACAACAAAGCTCTAAAAAATGTCAGGTTGTAAGATCTAAAAGTGAAATCAATCCAAATCTATCGGGAATCAAACCGAGACGTCAGAAACACAAGATCAGGTTCACACTAACAGCGTTCAAGAATTTATTTAAGACAGTTTCTAAGCGACGGGATAGCAATACATTCAGACGGGATAGCAGTATGATCAGTTCGATCCCTTCACCACCCACACGCTGTTATGGGAGATAAAATATGTTCCCATTCAGCGCGATCCCATTCAGCGAGAAGATTGAAATCTTGTTTGTTATTTTTTTATAAGCGCAACGTCACATAGTGATAAAGAAGGGACATTTCAAATAGATTCCTCCTCCGGTGGCGACAGCCTACTTCTTTTCTTCTTCCTGGCACTGTCCCAACTCATTGCCTAAGTAGACTGTTGGGTCGGTTGTCCTTGTTCTCAGGCTGTATATTCTTCGGTTCTGGGTGTCGTTTTCATCTAGGCCGTTTCTCGGCAGGATTTTGGAGCATTGAGTCATCCAGGAGTTCTTTGGTCTTCCTCTGGACGGCTTTCGAGGAAGATCCACAGACATTGCCTGATTTACAGTATGGTTTGGTGGTCTCCGTCTTATGGGCCCGTACCATCTCAGCTGTCACTCTTCCCGCTTACTATTTATGTCAGTGACCCCCAGGCTACCACGAATGCGTGAGCTCTTAATTTTATCTTTCAGTGATACTCCTGCTGACCACCTAAGCATTCGCATTTCTGCTGTTTCAAGTTAGTGAGTAGGAGCTGTACATAGTCCAGCATTCTGAGCCATACATAATTGCGGGTCCAACGATAATCTGGTATACCTTTCCTTTTAGTTTTATAGGCATTTTTGGATCACACAAGACTCCTGTTACCGATCTGAATTTCATCCATCCTACACGTATTCTATGGTCAACATCCGCTGCGCACCCTCCGTCATTGTGAATAAGTGAGCCCAGATACTTAAATGAGTCACAGCAGGCTAATATTTCCCCATACAGTTGCATTAAAGGAGTTGTGGCATTTGGGTCTTCAAATAGCAGGCACAGATATTCCGTATGTGATGGCAACACACCTGAGTGAAAATAATATTAGCGACGATGGCTTTAAGTTCCGACGTCACGGGAAAAGCAAAATGACTCACCAATGCACTTAGAAAGCAGCTTGAAACCTGGAATCCCGGCAGCCTAGCAAGTTGCAGCATAACGGAGTAGACAATAAGTTCGAATATGAACCGAAGTAAGGCTGAATGGAGAGCCCTTCGTAAATTATTTGCTCAATTATACGAGTATATTGTTTATAGTTAAGGCATTAACGCTGTACAGGTTTAAAGACATTGTAATTTGTTTTATCTAACACTGTTTATTCCACTTTTTGTAACGGTATAACCCTACCAGTTTCAAGCCTCATCTTCAGGGGAGCACAAACAAGACTGAATTATGTTCGAACTGGTACCGATATACACGCTTTTAACGGTTAGGGACATTTGAGTTGGGGGCTGATGGAGGTATGGGACGACTTCGGTCAGCAGCGGAACGATTTTTGGGATATACGTGTTAACCAGATGTTCGCCTCGATGTACTGACTTGGATGGGTGAGGGAGGCATGGGACGATTCTGGCCAAGAGCGGAGAGATTTTTGGGATATAACTATTCACCAGATATTCGCCTCGATGTACTGACTTAGAAATTTCTAGGGACACTAATCCGTCCAATTTATTTCTGTTACTTCTGATATGTAGGAATTTGGCATCATCGATAGAAAAAGTATGGTTTTCACGTTGACAATGATTAGTCATTTCAGAATAAATTAGAGGATTTGTTAAGGCGGATTTGTGTTCACGAAATCTCTTTTCAAATGATCTTCCTGTCTTTCCTATATAGAAATTATCACAGTCAGCACATAAAAGTTTATACACACCACTGTTTTTAAGTATTCCATTTTTGCCTTTCCCTTTGCTCAATTAACATTGCAGTACCACAAAATGTGACATGCGGATTGATCCAGATAACTGCAAATTTACAACAAAGCGAAGAAATAACACGTTTAGTTGTAAAATAGCTTTTGAGTTTAACTAGGTCATAAGTCGAATTGCCTGGACACTAAGCATACGTGCTAACCACTGGGCTACGAGAACAAAAAATCCAACTTCTTATCCGCTAGGAGAATACTGAACTGCTTGTCAATTTAGATAACTATTATAGACTTCAGCAACACTGTCTACACCGAGCTATCTATCTATACGCTTAAACTCCAAAACCCATCGGTGAACGGTTGGAAATGAAGGAGAAGACTCCTTTAATACTTTCACCATCTTTGCATGGATCTCAGTAGCCGATAAACCTTCCAAAACAAAGAATTTAATCACTGCACGATATTCGGATTTTTCCATTGTTAAAAAATACACTGACACGTCAACTTCAAATGGCTTGTAAACAAAGAATGAATTGACAGATCGAAATGAAATTTTGAGTACGTTCTTATGAAAGATGAAATATTAAAATGGCGTAGAAATTTTGGTTTTCTACTGCTCCATAGATGTCGCTTTTAAAACTTTTTGACTAACCTAGTACTTGTTGTTAGATAGTTGTATATAGTAAATATGGGTACATAATGAATATATTTTAATAATGTACAGATAGTGCTTTGATCCGCGACCACGACCTAAAGAGGGTTTCGAAGCTGGACCGCAACAGAAATATGCATTCTGGCATGCGCGGCGATAGCATTCCCGGCCGGCACAATGGCCCGGGTTCAAGTCCCCCACAATGGCCCTCGAGATTCCTTGCTCGGGAATGATAAATAATATTCTTCAGTGATCCATCGATCTGGCAATCAATGCCTTGATGAATTACTCCCGTCTATACGCGTCATGGATGCGTAACTATTTTATCCCGAGACTGTATTGTCAAAATAAACATTAGTTATCAAATTATCTATTTGTTTTTGTGTAATCAAAAATCGGAAAGAAGTATCGATTTATTTTTTTCATGCTAAATATCCTCAGTGAGATACAGGCAAAAGCCTAGTTTACTGGGGATACGACAAATGAAAGGCAACAAACCCAGATCCATTAAAATTGTATGTCCAAATTAAATTATATGTTGTTTTTCTCAAATTGTGTATATTTCTTGTCATCTGTAATAATAAATAAATAAAAATAAGAGTCCTTTACATATTATAGTAACAAGTATTTAACAAAATTTAACACATGAAAATTTAAAAAAAATAATATGTTAGGATATTTTTTTTTTTTTTTTTTTACCTGGCGAGTTTATTACCATGTGGCAATCTCTTCCAACCAACCAGAAATATTTTTTTATAGGCTCTAAGACTTGAAATTTACTTAGTTGGATCCAGACATAAAATTTATTTGTAGCAAGCGAAACAGAATTTAAAAATTTAATAATGGATTCGGCGTCTAGATGTGTGTGTTTGTACTAAATTTCAATTGTCACTTGTGTTTTTTTATTGTTTTACTTTTTATTTTATTTTACTCAATTACATTTCAATTGTCATTTGCGTTTTGTAATAATTTCAGTTATAATATATATTTTGAAAATTTACCTACTGTTTAATTAAAAAAGAGGCCGGTGGGGCATGTGACTTTTGAAAAGACTACGGTGGGGCATGGTATAAAAAAGGCTGGGAAACACTGCTCTAAGTATTAACCAGACTGGAATACTATTCAAAAAAATCTGGGATCCAGCGGGGATCGAACCCGCAGCCTCCGGATCGGCAGACAAGTGTTTTACCACCAGGCCACGGAAGTCGTAAGTAATAGGGTGCACACATCTTTCAAAATATTATGCATGAAAATAACACTGTATGCTACAACATGGAAAATAAAAATATAATTAAATACAGTATGCCAGGTCTGTAAATAAAAAAAAACAGAATTTGCTCATAGATGACTCTAGTTGTCAATGTAGTGACTGTCAAACGGTGTCATTAGCGCCTTTTTCTTGTGTTTACATTTGTCTAAGACTTCTAACTCGCAACAATACAAGTTTAATACAACTGCATGTGTTTTCATAGCGTTGAACATGTCTGTTTTTGTGCCTGAAAACTACGATTTGCGGACAGCATTGATTTTCTGTTACCATTTGATGAAAACTGCTGCAGAATCCCATCGAGTTCTTGTCGAAGCTTACGGTAAGCATGCTCTTGGTAAATCACAGTGCTTTGAGTGGTTTAATTTGAATAAAATATTTTTTACTATTTTCATACAATGAATGTGTATTTTCTATATAAAAAAAAACCGATTTCATATTTACAAACCTATGTTTGTAAATGTATTTATTTTCAGGTTTCCTAATAATCAACCAAGTGACTCTTTGAGCTGAAACCCAACCACTTGATGCTGAGAATAAATCACTAAATGCTCTCCAAAGCTGTAGTGTTAAGCACGCAGAGGTAAAGCAAAATTTATACAATATGATAAAACTTTAGCGAATGTCCTTGAAGGACGCGATGATTGTATTTAAATAAAATACGTCGATTAGCAATGCGGAAAGTGAGAGTGAATAATCAATGAATAGTAAACAGTGATAAATGATCAAATGATGGTTTATTTATCGGTAAGTAGGTATTTATACATTTCAAAATGGGCGCGAGAGTGCGCCCGCAATATATTTTTATCTCCCTCTGTGCGTACAGAGATGGTCGATCGAAATATTGCAGACGTCGCGAATAATATTGTGGGTAGATAATTTGTTGGCGAAAACGGCGAGACAGCGTGATGCGTTCTCTTTCTACTGTGGAATGTATCGTAAATAGTATTCGTGGGTAAACAATATCAATGTTTTGGTATGCGACCTTTGGACATATCCGAAGGTCGTTTCGTCGGTCGTTGACCGTGCGTGTTGACAATATTCAGGGACGACCGTAGTTCCTACAAAACTAATCAAATCTCGACCTTATAGATGATATGTACAAGGTTGAAAATCGCAAAAGTGGAAATCATTTGGAAATGCCCTCACTCAACGGTGAGTAGAAATGGACTCATAGTGACATATACTCGTATAATTTTTTTTAAACCAGAATTTTTACACCGTCATACAATCAACTCACAGCCGGCTAAAAGACATCTCACGGTATTACTGCAGTCATGTGGGATGCAGCTTAACACATTCACTGTAATATGTATTTATTGAATAGTGTAGAGGTACTGAAAAAAAATCATATTTTCGAAACCTTAAAATCTTACGGTATTTTCGAAACCTTAAAATCTTAAAATATTCGGTACCATACAAACAAAGAGAATCGGATGACGCGCAACGGGCGTCATCAGCGTCTCTACAAAAAATGTGTTGACGCCCATGGGCGTCTTTAGCAGCGAACGTGTTAAGGAATTTCAGTTGAAGAAAATGTGAATGTTTCTTATAAATTATTTCAACCCTAGAAAAGGTTTCTTTGGCTAATCGGAATAAGCTACTTTTAATAATCTTTAGCTCTTAGTTGCTAGTTTATTTAGTGTTTTTACTTTTAATTATAAGCTATTCACTCAGAGCAATATTAATCATTGGACTTACTTTTGGGAGCGAATTGACCGCACTGTAGAAAGAATGATTCGCCTCAATATATCACAACTATTGAATGTGCTCTTTACCAAATTTGTTCGTTGAGTTGGGATACGGCTTATTAAAGGGACTTATTTGCCCTTATGTCACAAAACTGTCGATTGTATCTTCCTAATAATATAGTTGAAGCACCTTGAGAATTCTCAGCTGTATTATTGAAAATAAACGGTGTTCAATTTGTAGTTATTCCAGAATTTATGAATTTGTCTTACGTTCTATCCAAGGTACACGCCACATATTTTGCCAGTACCACATATCCAAGGTATTCATTTTTCAGCACCATACAGAAATATAGGGAAAATCAATGTGCTTACAAGTGAAAATAATAATTATCAAAATTATAAATTATATCGTGAACCAAATGTTTCGTATCTGTGATCGCGGCCGCTATAAAGCAACAACTCTGTCGGCTCTAAACGGCGATACAAACGACGAGCGGCCGTAAAAAATAAACCGTTTGTGTGGGAATGCGAAGATCATTAGACCCCGTCTGCATCTGATTGATAACCCTTCTCAGCAACAGAGTGCATATTAAAAAGGGTTATTTCATAACTACTTGTAGTAGATCGTTCATGCTATAGTATATTTTTTTCTATGAACGTGCTTAGATTACTCAAGATATTATTTTTTATAGACAAGTGTTAATTCTACAGGGTCGGTATTAGGTATTGCGTTGATAATCAGAGTATTCGGGCGGCTCTCAAACGACTAATATGCAAAATTTATTTTCACTTTCGTTGTGTACAGTACAATCTGGCGGGTGTATTGTTGTGTGATAATCTCTTCCGACTAACCAGAAAGGTATATGTTTATGGATTTCGTGGGGATGGATAGTCATTTGAATGATTTATGCGACCACGTAACTTGCTTCATTTACTTTTGTCTGGTTGGTTGGAAGAGATTGCCGCCTGGCAATAAGCCCACCAGATTGTATTGCAATAAAAGTGTTAAATAAATAAATAAATAAAGGTATTAAACAAGCCTTAAATGAAAACCTGTCAATTTTTTTAATCAGTGTAAAAAATCTATTATCTTTTGATGCATGAACTATCACCCGTTCTTGTAATAAGAGAATCCTTTGTATCTAACTCGATATTTCATTGACGCAGCTTCTTTTCACCCAAAAATAAGCTCCTCCTCTATAAAACCCTTATCCGTCCTATCTTGACCTATGCTGCACCCGTTTGGGGTAGTGTGAGCAACACGGATCACCTGAAACTCCAGAGATTGAAGAACAAGGCATTCACGATATATTTTAACACCCATCCCAGAACAAACCTTACCCGACTTCACGCCGAACAGCGAGAAGAAACCCTACAACACCACATCCTCGCTTGGAGAGTGAAGTTCTATAAAAGCCAACAAAACCACAGCAATCCCTTAGTCGCTGCCCTGGGGGCTTACGAGAGTAAATCCGACCTACCCTTCCGTTATAAGCACAAGCTCCCGAAGCATTATATGTTGCCTGACTAGTCCACCTACAGAACAAGTAACAAAATTTAAATACTTGGGTGCTAACATAATGTGAAATAATGACCTCTATGGCGAAGGGCTTGAACAATAACAAAAGGTCGCAGCTATTTCCGGATGTTTAAAGAACACTATCTGGAAAAACAAGCATTTGAACATCCAAAGCAAGGTGATGATATACAAGACCTGTGTCCGCCCCATAATGAAATACAACATAGAGTTCAGAGCCGACACTGTCAGAATCAAAAATCTCCTTCGAACCAGCGAAATGAAGGTACTCAGGAGAATCGCTGGCAAAACCCTTTGTGATAGAGTACGAAACACAGAAATCCGAAGAATGTGCGAAGTTGAAGATATTGTCAGATGGGGACGACAGAGAAGAAGGTTCTGGAATGAACACGTATCCAGAATGGCGGAACCGAAAGCTGTAAGAATGGCCAGGGACAGTATCCCCCAAGCAAGCAGACCTCCAGGATGACCTCCCAAAAGATGGAAAGACAGCTGGCAGTCGACGTCACAAGAGGGAAACAATGATGCAGGACCATAACAGGCCGACAGGTCTAAAATAAGAAGAAGAAGAAGTTTTTTTCTGAACAAAAGCAGATACGTGGAACTAACTAAACTAATGGCAGCAGACACTACCTTCCTATCCTTACATTCAATTTATATTTTAAACCCGTCAATAATAGTGGATTCGAGGAGAGTTAGCTGTCTAAATGGAACTGCATAAGTTGTCCTTTTATTTTTTATTTTTTTTTAAGCAACCCGGGCACGTAGTCTTCTCCTCCCGTCCTGATCTCGGCCCGCTGCAGCGTGAAGTGAAGGTGTACCATTGGCATGTTCCGCGATCTCACATACAGATTGATGGCCACAGCACGCGGCGTGCCGCCGACTGGCTTCACCGGGTGGTCCACCACTCGCGAGTGCTCCTTCCCTACCTGTCGCGCTGAATTAACCGCCGATTCAATCAACTATTTATTGAACAGCCTGTATTGAAGATTCACACCACTTCTGACACCATTTTTGTTGCATGACAGCTGATAAATGACCTCTTAGAAGCAGAACTCTTATCGTACACCTGGGGCTTCGGATTCGATTCACGATGGTGACTTAAAACATAGTTTATTCCTATCTGATATTATTTCTTAGCCTAAAAAACATCTTTATGTAGGTATTACGTGTTAACATACGTTGAGTCCTTTTTTTTCCAAATTAAAAAATGAGCACCAACAGTAGAACAAAATGGTAAAGGTTAGGTAAGGTTAGGTGATCTTCATGAATAATATGGTTTAAGCGGTCCTCATCGAAGTCCACTGGTCGTCCGGAACGCTCCATAACTTTCAGGTCGAAATTACCGTCCTTGAAACGCAAAAACCATCGACGAGCTGTCCTTTCATTCATAGCATCTTCAGCGTACACTTCGCAAATATCGCGAGCAGCTTTGGCAGATTTATTCCCTCGATTGAACGCGAACACAAGGAGGTGTCGAAAATGCTCACTTTCGTCTACTTGATATTATATTTTGAAGGCTTGTAATCAAATAAAATAATATATGTAACGTAAAAGCGAACACAATATCTTGTAGAGCAGAAAATTTTCTTTCGAATGACGTATAACCTTTATCATTTTGTTTTACTTTTGGTGCTTGTTTTTAAATTTGGAAAAAACGGACACAACTTATGTTAACACCCAATACAAATTAATTTTCATATAAAATCTTTTTTCTCGTATTCGTTCCTGCGTTTCGTAGTCGAGGATCCCCTCGCCATTGCAATGTCGATTCGGTGAAGTTGTGTCGTGGAGTTTGTTTTTTTTTTCAATTGAGTGAGCCATTGCCCACCAGCAAACTCACCGGCCACATCGCTGTACTGGATACAATGACACACCGAAGCGAGACGCTCGAAGCACCCGGCATGTTTTTCCTTTTTTTTTCTTCGAAAAAAAATAGATATGACCAAAATTACAGGTATCATTATACCCCCAATACTAGGTGGAAAAAATGCCTTCGTCAAATTTACGTTAAAACTACTCGTACATAAATCAAATAATTCATTTCGTCATTTATTCTTGTTCTTGATAATGAAACTTGGCCGACAAAAAATGGCGCTATACTAGAGAAAATGTAGCATGGTCCCTGTGACGTTTCACAAATTTGCCACAATACAACCTTGTAACGACGTTCAGTAATTTTAATTATTTTATCAACTTTAATACAAGTCTCGATTCTAATATATAGCAAGTTATTTAGGTAAATGCGAGTACATTACATAAAACTAACAATAATGACAAATTAATACATTTTGTTACAAATTAGCAAAAATGTGTCAGTTTGTTAAAATCAAATAATATTTGGTGACGTTTGTCAAAAGTCACTACGTTAGTCCGCATTGGCTAAGGATGGGGTATACGATAATTGGATTCTCGATTTTTTTATACCTAAAATTATATGTTCGTAATTAGTATTAATCCATAGTGGATCTTGGCCTATTTAAAGATACATACAAATCATATAATACATAAGAAAGTCAGTTTAATGAAAATTAGGAATTAAAACGTCAGTTTAGAGAAAAACGATTTTTCGGTTTAAAAAAAACGATTCGATTTGTAAACAAAAAACGATTTTACCCCATCCCTTTGAGATATGACATTTCAAACGTCACAGGTACCATCCTACATTTTCTCTAGTACAGTTATTGCA
This sequence comes from Odontocerum albicorne, assembly GCA_949825065.1. Classification (NCBI taxonomy): domain Eukaryota; kingdom Metazoa; phylum Arthropoda; class Insecta; order Trichoptera; family Odontoceridae; genus Odontocerum; species Odontocerum albicorne. The sequence goes on from OX463843.1 coordinate 5,291,969, forward strand.
TAGTTTACACTCGTTCATTCATTCGTAAATGTCATCGGGGTTGCTCCCCAAAAAATCAGGATAGACATTGGAAGCAGTGCTGAAAAATTCAACCAATTGAATCACCCCAGAGATCTTTTGCACAACCATCAGTCCCTAGGTTGAAATCCAGGTACAGTTTCATAAATATGATACCAGCATGTCTCTAGAACAGTTACACAACAAATGGAACATCGGGACACAACAAATGGATTTTGCCTGCAGAGGCATATTACCTGGATCGGAAATGCCCTAAAGGACCTTTAAATCTCTGAACAGTAATTGGGAAAATCGATAACAGCCCAAAATGAAGAACATTATACGAGTATAATTGATCAACTCTCAATATCTGCGGTACAGAGCAGTCCATGCGACACTTGTTGCACGCTCGGGGGTATCGGATTCGATTTTCGACACTAACCTGAAGAATGTTTATTTATTACTCGTATTTAATGTTGTTTGTTATAAAAAAAGTTATGTAACAGAAAGTTTCTCACCATCCCCATCCTTTCCTTTCCTTTTGATTGATGATATATCACTTTATATGAAAAATAATGTTCACGTGATTGTCCGTCTTTGTGGGGTTCGTGGGTATACGCTCACGTATGTGTTTATGGATTTCGTGAGGATGGATAGTCATTTGAATGATTTATGCGACCGCGTAATTTGCTTCTTTTACTTTTGTCTGGTTGGTTGAAAGATTGACTCCTGGCAATAAGCCCTCCAGATTGTATTTACAATAAAAGTATTACATAAATAAAAGAAAATTGTTAAAACATACAAATATATACAAAATAAAAATTTCGGTTCCCGAGAAGGCGGTATTTTGCACTGAAGAGGACTTGATTAATGGAATGTCCAGTCCTTTCAAAATTATGGAAATTCTTGATGAAAATAATTTAAAACCTTTGACACGATTATGAACTGGACCACTTATACATGAAAATTAATTAATAATCATTAAAAATTTGATAACCGTATATTCATAATCATTCGTTTCTCTGCCGGACCCACCTTCTACTATATTTATAATCGTTCATTTTCCTGTTGGACCCTGTATTTTTCATACTTGAATAAATCTTTTGCTATATCCATATTTTGCTAACGTATATTTTATATCACCCTTTCTCAACCTGTGAGTTGCAAGTCCCAGGGGAGTCACGATGAAATATCAGGGGGGGTCGTGAAAATAAAAATAACGTATCTGTACAGAAGGAAAATAACACATTTTCAGAGAAAAAAAAAAGAACACATTAACACTTGCCACACCCTATGATGGATAGTGAGTGACCAGGACTTACATAATAAAATAATTTTATAGCTAATTACAAAATATAACCTAGCAGATTTTGCATAATTTTAATTTAAAACATACATTTTTCACTGGATGCTGGGCGTCCAGCATAGGGGCCTGTGGAATTGTTTAGCACAGTAAGGCAAGTGTTAATTTAAAAAAATTAACACTTGCCTTACTGTGCTAAACAAAAAGCCCAAAGTCCACGTCATTGTTATACATTGTTTATTCAAATGCAGCGGCGGCTGGTCTGGAAGAGCGTTGGTGCGCTGAACCGAAGAAATAATTCGCAATAATTGAATTATATATTCTCAAACGTGACATCCAAAAATGTTAAATTTTGTATAGATTAAATATGTATAAGAATACGGACAAATAGTACGCGTATTTTTTATTTAAGTGAAAATTTAAAAAAATATTACTTTCAAATTGACCGGCCAAGTTTGTCAATACTACCGGAGCGATCTCCAATGCGCACCGGACGGAAACGTAGATTCATATAGGGCAGACAGAGAGATACAGTAAACCGTGAGACAGTGATATTTCATATTCGCTCAGCGTCTCGAGGTGAATTGGCGTTCAGCGCACTAGCGCACCTCGGGACCAGCCGCCGCTGTTCAAATGGTTACATCTTTATGTCTACATATTATATAGGTAGCGTAAATAATGTAATCATAATCAAACTTATGAATAAAAGGTAACCAATTTGGTAACTGGTTCTACGGATTTATACATTTTTTTTATGAAAAGATACTTATATGTGATGGATGCGTTTGTTTTTCATTTAAAAGTTTGTCCATAGATCTACATTACAATTGATAACAATTTGTTTTTATGAAACACATAAAAAACAAATTGTTTTCAAGCGATAATATACGATTCTTGTATTTAGTTTCCAATAGTAACATAGCTACCCCAAAACCATTAAACGTAGATGGAAAGCCGCTAGAACTTGTCCAGGAATATAGTACATATGTGTATTGGGCCAACTTATTTCCTTTGTAGGTGGCATATCGGAGGAAATAGCACGAAGAACAGAACTAGCATGGAGCTCATTTGGACGCTTGAACAACATCTTCAAAAATAATCTCTCAATATCCTTGAAGCAAAGGGTCTACAACCAGTGTATTCTCCCAGTACTTACGTATGGCTGCGAGACATGGACGCTTACAGTAAAGAACACACAAAAGCTCCAGACCTCACAAAGAGGCATAGAGAGATGCATGTCGGAGTATACTAAAAGAGACCGTAAACGAAACACTTGGATTCGCAATATAATAAAGGTAGAAGACGTTATAAAGGTGTGCAAAAGAATGAAGTGGCAATGGGCAACATGTAGCCAGAATGTCAGACTCCCGATGGATATTCGAAATAATCCAATAATACCCAACAGGAATAAAGAGGCCCAGAAGAAGATCGAAGGTACGCTGCATAGATGGAATCAGGAAGCATGGCAGCATCACAAGGCATCAACGTGCAAAAAATCGAACTATTTGGAGTCAACTTGGGGAGACCTTCATCCAGCAGTAGATCGACCCTGGTTGACAATGATGATGATAGCTAACATAGATGAAAAGGCCTTTTCACGTGATAACGTAAACTTCCGTATTCTCTTCGACGGGCAAACCAAAACTTGTCTTAATATTGAGATGTAAATTCTAGTTATCATTTCTTAAATCTTCGAAAAGACTTTAGTTTCACTTTGTGGTGCCATGTTTTATGTAAAAAGAAATAAAATAAATAAATAAAACACTTCTTTTATATTTTTGTGTTCGCCACTGGTTTATTTGAGTTCCCTACCGGTTTCGAAAACCTCCGTCTTCATCGTCAGGTGAAGGTAAACTAAATTGCTTACAATATATTTCTTCTGCAAGTGTAAATAGTGTAAGAGGAATGAGGTAGGGGCTATCAAGTTATTGCAGGGGATCACGAAGTCTAACTTTAAATTTATTGTATTTCTTTCAGGGCTGTGGAGTCGAAAAAAAAAAGCACGACTCCGACTCCGACTCCGATTCCTATATTTACCAACAACACGACTCCGACTCCACAACTCCGACTCCACGACTCCGACTCCACAACTCCGACTCCACAACTCCGACTCCACAACTCCGACTCCACGACTCCTTAACTCCGACTCTACAACTCCGACTCAAAAAAGCTTAATTTTATCAGGTTGTTTCCTACCTTTGCATATAGCCATTTTTTTCATGTTATAGGGATAAAAATAAAACAAGATCAAACTTTAATAATTATTTATTAGAATTTATTCTTAAAAATGACATTGCTTCTATTAAATCTGTATTCGTAGAGGCTCTCAAATCAGAATTGAGAATTTTAAGAGCGGAAAATAACCGCTCTACGGATACTCGGGTTGGCGGTAATGCTGTAACGATCAATGCTGAATCTTTTACGATTTCTAGATACCACTGTATTGCCATTTCAACATTTAACTTATAAGTTCGGTCAATTTTTTCCATTATTTTCAATGCATCATAAAATTCAATTTTAAATTTTGAAATAGCGTCTCCTTCATCTATATCGGGACTGTGATTCAAACGAGGACGTTTTAGTTTATCTTGTTCATTGAGATATTTTTCTAAATCGTCTTCAGATTCAGCGGTGTCGGATGAAGATGATGGTACTTGGTGTACGATGCCTGCTGTCGTCTCTTTTTCTAGCCGAAGGCCTTTCATACGAACGGTTAATTCAAACAGAGCGTTTTTAGCTCTATTTATTTGTTCTTCCGTCAATATGGATCGAACCATGGGGTTAACATAGATCCCAGCCGACAGAATTTTCTTTCGACGTGAGAAAGAAGGAGACAAACACATTTTCGTAGACTTTATGCATTAAATGGATCTCGGTGATTCACCATATCGGCGCGACTTGCGCCTGCAAGTTTAATATTCGTGCACAATACACATTCATTATAATAATTAGAAAAAATGTATTTTAAATTTTAACGAAAAATTAGCCGGAGTCGCTCGTTTTTTACGACTCCTACTCCGACTCCGACTCCGGCCCAAACACCACGACTCCGCGACTCCGACTCCAACTCCGACTCCGACTCCACAGCCCTGATTTCTTTAGTCAAACATTGTTTATTCCACTTAATGTATTGTATAACACTATCGATTGCAAATATTATATTTCACTTCATCATCAAGTAAGTACAACAAACAAGACTTAATTTTTGTATGTTTTGTAGTATCGTAAGGTTAAAAAAGTTTAAAAACCGATTGTTTTATTATAGTGTTTACTGATAACTTCTAGTATGGTTAAAAATTAAAGCATAACGAAAAACAGCCGACTAATATATTATGATCCATAAAATGTTACAAAAAGATTTTATTTATTGGATAAGCACAAAATATCCTTAATAATAATTCTTAATAAGCTTCGTGAAAAAGGACCAACGCTATCTACCATAATACCGAGTCGGCTCCATCTTTTCAGAACGAGAGAAAAATGAATTGAAATTATTTATAGACGTATTTTTCTTTTCCACACCAGTCTCTGGTCCTCTGGACCTCTGTTCTTCTTATTTTGGGCGAGAGAAGCTTGCGTAGGTTCAAATGGAAGGACCGCTGGCGGTAGATTTAAGAAAACATCGCAACTGATTATATTTTAATTTAATAAATATGTTATCGTATTAGCTCAACTATAAGGCGAGGTTTTTTTTAAAAGGCGTGACGTAAATAGGGGGGTCGCCTTATATTCGAGTCACAAACATAGTGGGTGACAATAAATTCACTACTCGCGATTAGCGAAATGGCAACATTGTAATGAGAGCGTTCAAAAGGCGACATTGTTTATACGTGCCTGTGCGTAGTAAAATGGACGGCGCTGAAGATGATATTTTGTGGGAAAATATAATTGAGGATTCCGAAGACGATAACATCACTGAAGATGATGCTGAGGATGCTATAGCCATATGTGAACCTGACTGATCTGATTAGCTACTGTAGTTGGACTATTTTATTTCTTCTTTTCATGTTTAAACGTTTACTTTACTTTACTATTATCTGGGTACTTTGTTTTAATAAATATTTTTTGTTAAATATTTTGCATTTTATTTTTTATAATGGTGAGGGGGATGTTTTATTCTTCAAAAAGCAAATAAAAAAATAGGGATCGCCTTATAATCAGGGTCGCCTTATAATCGGGCCAATACCGTACTAATTGACATCTAGTATTTCATTTCTAAGGTTTTGAACACTACACTACACCCGTCGTCCGTTGCTGGACTTTGCAATCTAGAATACCGTCGCCATTTCGACGTCAATTTAGTTGGAAAGTGAAGCTGTGCCATGTTGTTGTTTTTTTTCGTTTCTTTTTCCTTTGAGTGAGTAAGCCGTTACACATCAGCAAACTCTCCGACCACAGAACTCTACTGGATCCGATGGCACACCGAAGTGAGACTGTGAAGCACACCGTCATGTCTCTTTATTGAAAGAATAGCTTTGTTGATCAAAATCACAGGAAGGATACCTTCGAGTACGAGGTGGGAAAAAATGCTTACTCTACACCTAAAGCAAAATGTGTTCCTATCGTCGTCGTTGCCGGGCCTCGTAGTAGAGCATCTCCTCGCCACTCCAAAGTCACTATGTTGGAAAGTGAAGCTGTGCCATGGAGCTTGTTTTAAGTGAGTGAGTCGTTGCACATCAGCAAACCCACCGGCCACACTGTTGAATCCGATGGGACACCGAGGTGAGACGATCGGAGCACACCGGCACGTTGGGTGCTATTATGGATAGGGATGGGGGGAAAATATAATGAGCATGTAGAGGGTTGAAGGAGGGGGGGGGGTAAATTTACAGGGAGGGGAAGGAAAGGAGTCCCTCGTCTTTTATCCGGGCTTGGGACCGGCTCCGTCATTTGATAAAGGGCGTTCATCTAGTACGGAGGCGGAGTGTTACTATCACGTATAGGAGATCAAAAAAAATTATTGTAGTTTGTCTTTCCTTGGTTAGTCGGCAGTTTTCTTACCAAATATGTTTTTCACACCACCCATATATTATTTAGAGGCAGATCATTACACGTCATAGGACCAGCAACGGCAAAACCCCTTTTATAATACCCTACCCTATTGAATCATTTGGAACAATCAATTCATTCGATGAAGATGAAATCGAAGTTCGATTTATCTCCGTAGGAAAAGATAAAATTTGAAGTCAATCTCTTCGCGACACTTGTCAATGTTGACTTTTTATAAGTTCAATTTTTTTCGCACTCCCTTCCTCAAATGCCACAGACATGTGGACCCTGCTGAGCCGCCTGGCCATGCTGACGCATGTTCGCAGCGCGCTGACTGTTTCTCACACGTCTAGCCGCTGAGGCGCCATCACCCCGAGAACATACGGCTCTCCACTCCTCAAGGTCCCGAGCCACTTGCTCCCAGTTCTCAGGCACCTCGCACAAAGTAAGCGACTCTCGCAGACTTTCCTTATAGCGCTTCATCTGCCCACCAACTCTTCGCTTGCCCACCACTTCACCGTACAAGACGCGTTTTGGGAGTCTGTGATCGCCCATGCGTATCACATGCCCGGTCGCCTTTACAACCATATCCTCTATAGGTTTACAGTTGGAGCGTTGCAGGACCGAAACATTTGTGACATGATCACTCCAGTGAATTCGAAGAATTCGGCGAAGGAAACGCTGACCCTAGCAGATGGACTGAAAACATACTGGAGTGTAGAAATAATTGAATCAGGTAGACTAAAAAAATGTATTAATCAAAAATCCAGAAAAATAAGGAATTCTTATGAAATATTTAATAAAATGAAAGTAAAATAAAATATAAATGTAGCTTACTTTTATAATACGGTCGATCGTTGTTATGTAAATAAGCTCGAGGCGACTATTTCCATGAAATATTACTGTTTGTGGGCCGAATTTGTTTAACCTCGTCTTGACCGAATTAAATATTTGAAGCACTTTTATTATAAAAGACTCAAATAAAATATTAATTAAAAAACTATAATATATGTAAATTAAATATTAACAATAAAAAAATATTGAAGTTTGAATCTGCTCTCTCTAAAAATGTGGGTGTTTTAAAACTACGTACGTATTTAAGCATTACGCTTCATAAAAATATATGTCTAACATAGTGGGTTAAATGTGCTTAACTAATCAAAGGTTTCCTATTGAAATTCTTAACTGATTTAATAAGAGGTTTACTGTTAAATTTTATTTGAGAATATTAACTTTTTAAGCGTATATAAATGACGACATAATCGCCATTAAGCTTAGTCAAATTGCACAACGTCTGAATATTAAATGTTATATTTTATTTCAATTATTTACGAGTATTTAAACAATTCTAACAAAATACATAAGTTACAAAATAATTTATGTATTTCTATTGTCCACAACAGTTGTGATTATCAAATCTGAACTTTCGTTTGGAAGTAAAATGCAAAAAAATACGTTGGTATTTGTTTTTTTTTTATATTTATTTTTTAAGCATATATGAACAGGCTTAATCTGATTCCACAGTAAGCTTACAATATTCGTAATATATGAGGCCACATTTATATTAACAGGTTAAATCTGATTCCACAGTAAGCTCATAATATTCGTAATATATGATATATGACCGGGCTAAATCTGATTCCACAGTAAGCTCATAATATTCGCAATATGTGATGCTCCGTTTATATTAACAGGCAAAATCTGATTCCACAGCAAGCTTATAATATGAGGCCACATTTATATGAACAGGCTAAATCTGATTCCACAGTAAGCTCATAATATGAAGCCACATTTATATGAACAGGCTAAATCTGATTCCACAGTAAGCTCATAATATTCGTAATATGTGAGGCTCCATTTATATTAACAGGCTAAATCTGATTCCACAGTAAGCTCATAATATTCGTAATATATGAGGCCCCATTTAAAAGGAACAGTCCGCGAAACAAATGTTGTCTAATTTCTTCTACTTATTGTCAGTTAACTAATCAATATTTCCTGATTATAATTTTTTAAAGAATATAAAACTATAATATATGTTTTCTGGCTTAGTTAGATTCGGTGTTGTTCCTGTCAACAATTCATCGTGGATAGAAAAAACTATATAAAAAGGCTAGAGATGTAAGGCCCATGATTTCAATTATGTAATATACGAGGCGTATCCAGAAAGTAAGTGTACTGAGGCTCTCACGACTGGATGGATTTTATTTTCGACATGTTGGCTACACTTCCATGTAGCCTGACCCTTCCCCTCCGCAACGAGACCGGTTTGAGGTCAGTACGTTGAGAAGTGTCGACGCGACAACACGTTTCGTGAAAAATGTCAACCCAATCTCCCGCCAAGTGCGAAATTTTGTAAAAAGGCAAGAGTTCTTGAGGCGCTGCAAACTCCATGGAGATGAATTTCTCCGCTCCATCATTACTGGAAATGAAACTTGGGTTGCACAAAACACGCCTGAAACCAAAAGGCAGTCTCAACAGTGGCGTCACACCTCTTCACCCTCCACCAAAAAGTTCAAAACCACAATTTCAGCCAAGAAAATCATGGCATCCGTGTTTTGGGACTGCCAAGGCATAATTTTAATTGAATATATGCCTCAAGGGGAGACCATCAACTCTGCAAGATACTGTGAGACCCTAAAAAAATTGCGGAGGGCGATTCAGAACAAGAGGAGAGGCATGCTGACAAAGGGAGTCTGCCTGCTGCATGACAATGCCAGACCACACACGGCCAACGCCACGAAGGAACTGCTCGCCTCGTTTAAATGGGATGTCCTGAACCATCCCGCGCATTCCCCTGATCTAGCACCTTCAGATTCCTATCTCTTTACCTCCCTGAAGCTGTACATGGGTGAAAAAAGGTTTTTAACCGACGAGGAGGTAAAGGAGGAGGTGGAGAAGTGGACGGAGGGGTTGGCGGGAAACTACTTCGAGGAAGGCATCAAAAAGTTGATACCCCGCTTCACCACCTACATTAAGAGGAATGGCGACTATGTCGAAATATAGCTTACATACTATATGTACTACGGTAACCACGTAATTTTTTTGTTTAAATAAAAAAAATTGTAACCTACAAAAATTCAGTACACTTACTTTCTGGATATGCCTCGTATATGCGATGTACATTGTTTTCTATTGCCACTCGCCATCCAATATTATGTCTTTGAAAATTTTGTCATCTGAGAACACACTTATTTTTGGCCAAACTGCAGAATTCTTGAACTTGTTCTAATTTTTCCTTGTTCACTCAAATATAGTATTTCCCTTGCACCTTCTTCAAGAACAATGAATTCAGATTTAGCAATATTTATCAGGTATTTTTCTTCATAAATCTCATACAGCAAGAACTTCACATATCACATCAAGCTAATAATATAAAGTTATTAATTATCATCGCTAATATAACAATGACATCTGCAAAGATTCTACAAATACTCCCGTTCAATATTTTAATGTCAACTAATATTCTTAGAAGCTCATTGACGCGTGAGTCTATATAAATATTTATTAACCAAGGTGACATTGCTCATCCTTACCTCACCCCATTTGTAATGTTAAACCAATCAACCTGATTACTGATTCTTCAAAGTAAAAAAAAAACATTAATATACTATAGATCAAAAAATGCAAAGAAACATTTTCATCGGATAATGATTTATTTATGTAATAAATTCACCAGACAATTTGAAAGTAAATCAGATTGTTGCCTAGAAAGCGTGGAAAGCAGACTATTATAGAATAAGGAATGAGGTCGTTAGGATTGAATGTGGATTGAAAGAAGTAACAGTATTCAAAATGAAGACAGGAACATTCTAATAGTGCGGCAACGTACGTAGAATGAATGATTTATAAAAAATAATCTATTCGAGTAGTATAGAAGGTACGATAAGTTTGAGATGACCTTTAAAAATGCGGCACAACCAAATGAATGTAATTCTGAAATAGGGAATCATGAAAAGCCTTCGTAAAAGGGTAGTACGCATGACGATATATTATCATTCATCATCATTGTCAACCAGGGTCGATCCACTGCTGGATGAAGGTCTCCCCAAGTTGACTCCAAATAGTTCAGTTTTTTACTCGTGATGCTGTCATGCTTCCTGATTTCATCTATCCAGCGTACCTTTGGTCTTCTTCTGGGCCTCTTTATGCATGTTGGGTATTATTATCTTTATGCATGTTGGGTATTATTATCTTTATGCATGTTGGGTATTATTATCTTTATGCATGTTGGGTATTATTTATCTTTATTTGTTGCTTCATAGGTTTATTAAGTGCTTCATAGGTGAACAAGTCAAGCACTTAATAAACATAGGGTTATTAAGTGCTTCACAGGTTAACAAGTCAAGCACTTAATAAACATAGGTGTATTAAGTGCTTTATAGGTTAACAAGTAAATTCCTAAGTCAGTATTTAGTGCAGATCTTCACGGTAATGAAAAATAATCAATGGAAAGATGTAATACATTTTTTTTAAGTGGACGCTTATGACAGTATCAAAATCTGCTAAAATCATTGTCCTCAACCGTATTTTAGTACCAAATTTGATGTATGGGAGTGAAACGTAAACTTGGAAAAAGACTGTGGAAACAGTGGACAAAAGACTGAAATGAACCAAATAAATGCTGTAGAAATACAGCTACTGTGAAGAATAGTCTATGACAGTACACGAAATGAAATAGTATATTATGAATGTGAACTAATGGCGGATTTGTTGAGTAATTTGAAAAATAACACTCTGAAATTGTTTTAATAATGAAGAAAAGCTAACAAAATAAATATATGTCCTCAGTGGGATACATATCCGTAACATTCGTAATGTGGATGCACCGGAGAATGCTACGGATACCCTGGACAGATATGGTCAGCAGCACGAAGGTTATTCAAAGAGCCAAAGCTGATAGAGAGTTGCTGACTAATATTAAAATCCGAAAGGTGTCCTACTTGGGTCATGTACTTAGAGGAGCAAAGTACAAATTACTGCACCTGATCATCCAAGGCAAAATAGAGGGTCGAAGAGGTGTTGGCAGGAGGCAAATATCCTGACTCCGCAACTAGAAAGCAATGTTTGCATTTGGAGCCCGGTGGGGTCGCAGAATTCACTCATGGTGGAGAAAGTACTCGTACAAAAAAAATATCTACGATATCTCTATATGAGAGAATTTGGTGTCTATCCATGGCTTTATCTTACTCAGTTTCTGCTGGGCATGCTCGGGTATAACTCCTTGAGCGTAAGAAGACATCTGCGTCTCCTGGTATACTTTGTCAGACTCGTTCGAGGAGTTGTGAGCTGTCCAGCATTACTACAAAGTTAGCGTTAAATGTTCCTAACAATTACACTAGACTGCGCCGGCAAGAACTGTTCTCAATAACATACGCGAGAACGGGTCTTCCAGCCGCTATGCCTGTTGGAAGGGCCTTAACTCTTCTGAACGGGACTGCTTCGGATATTGACATATTTCATATCACATTCCCAAAAGAAAAAGTAAATTTTCTTCTTAGATTGAGCGCGTTAGAAAGCACTCATCAACGTACGTAAGTGACTGTGAATATATGTGTATATACTCGTATGTATGCATTATTTTTTATTTTATATAATTTTTTAATTTTTTTCTATGTAATTTTTCTTCTTTTTTAATGTCTTGTATTTTTCAAAGTAATTGGGCTAAGCCTGTTTTGAAAAAATAAATAAATATACGTGATTGGACTGGTATGAGGGGCGTTGGGATCTTTTTCGGGCTGCCGGGGACAAAGATACCTACTCTCAGGTGATATTCAACGTTGGGGGGATTTGACACTGAGAAGAAGTGAGATACAGGCAAAAACCTAGTTTACTGGGGACACGACAAATGAAAGGCAACAAACCCAGATCCATTAAAAGTGTGTGTCCAAATTAAGTTACCTATTGTTTTTTCGCAAATTATGTATATTTCTTGTCACGTGTAAAATAAATGTAATTAGAAGACCTGACAGGGGAAGAATAAAGTATGTTAGGATCAAGTAAATGATTTTATGAAAGAAGGAAATGTAGAAAGTCGTATGAGAAGGTGTATACATGTAGAAGAGGCGAAGTATGTGTCAAGTTAGAAAAGTATGGTGCTCTGTCCTTTTTGCCTACCCCGACAGGGAAATGGCGTGATGGTATGTATGTAATTTAATACAAAAGCTTCGTCTTGAATACTTTCACCCCCAACGCGTTATTCGAGTCAGGGTGTCTTAGTCATATCGCACATGTTTTTCTTTGTATACAAAGTGGCATTTATTTTTAAACAATCATACTTCCCTCATATCCGTTTAAAGTGTGGCGCTTTGTCATCTTTGTCTACCCCGAAAATAAAATGTTGTGATGGTATGTATGTATGTACGTAAATGTGTGATTTAAAAAAAAATACCGAATTCACCGCTGTCGGTCCGATTAAATTGAGGGGTAGTCACGGGTAAAAAAAGACCCGTAAATTACAAGTCTCTTTTCATTCTTCCTGCGAGTCGAGATATCGATCTTTACGCTAGAGCGGGCTCAACAAAGAGAAGAAAGTGTAGTGACGTCGATTCAACACAGTTTGGGTCCGCCCCTCGCCGCGCCCAGTAGCTTAGCCCCGCCTCTGCTCGTTCAGGACCGCCCATGGAGGCTCTATTGCCCCTAGGGTATTTTATAACAAATACAAAAATTCCGGTGTTAAAATTATGATACGTTACATTGGGTTAAATATATCGTTGTCGTTGTTGGGTCAAATTGTCGAGGATCCCCTCACCATTTAAATTTTAATTCAGTTGGAAAGCGAAGATGTGCCATGATTTATTTTTTAAGTGAGTGAACCGTTGTTCACCAGTAAATTCATCGGTCACACCGTTGTACTAGATCTGACGTCACACTCAATTGAGATAATCAGAGCATGCATGCATGATTTTATTATCTTTTTGAAAAAATATATAGTATATACTCCTGAATTTTAGTCAGAAAAAAATGTTTATGTCATTCGAGGGAGTAACACGGCGCGGGGGTTTTAACCGGCGATCTTAGTTTAAATATATAAATAACAAAGGGTGAAATATTCACAGGCGACTGAAATATGGAATATTATATTTGAAGGTGTAAAATTGTTTATCATCAATGCTGTACAATATGTTATAATCACCCTATACGTTCTATCAAGAACACATTATAGCCATAAAATGCCTCCATCCAGGTCGGTCCGCAGACCGGCACTACACGTCCTCTTACACATATTAATACTTAACGACCTCTGTGGCCTAGTTATTAAGACCCCTGTCTTCCAGCCCGAGGGTAGCGAGTTCTAAAATCGTTTTATAAAATATATTTTTAACAATTGGGTTTAGGTTCAGTTTTCACTTAAAGCTTCTTTAATACTTTTGTGATAGGTTATAAGAGATTACAACGTAGTAATAAATTCACTAGATTGTACTATATGAATGACTGCCCATTACCCATGATAAGTAGATATGACACAAGGTACAATCAAAAGGGGGGGTCAGGGTACTTGATGTTGGTGCCACTGAGAGATGGGATACTTAATCTAATTCCGACCCCATCATAAGAGAAAAAGAAACAGTTTTTTGTACAAAGAACTTACATTGCATTCCTTAACCCTGAGAGCGCTACGAGAAAAAAATATAATTGTCTATCTAGTGCTAAGATATATTTACGATTCGGACGTTCGTGATAAATATTTCTTTTAAACAAAAAAAAACAAAAAACAAATATTTTTACAACATAAATACATTTTAGAATATGTACCCTTGTATTCTAAATGAATGATATTCATTTAGAATAGAGTAATAGGGTAGAACAAATTTCTTCCACTGCTATAGCAGTGCGCCGATCTCTCAGGGTTAAGGGAAAGTGGTTACTTTTTTAATTTCACGCCTTTAAATATAAAAATATGAATAATTTAATGCACATTATACTTGACCAGCGGCGGCTGGTCTGGAGGTGCGTTGGTGCGCTAAACAGGAGAAATGATTCGCAATAATTAAATTATATATTCGCAAACATGACTTTCAAAAATGTTAAATATTTGTATAGATTTAATATGTGTAAGAATACTGACAAATAGTACGAGTATTTCTACTATATTTAAGTAACAATTCAAAAACTTCTTTAGTAAATATTCCTTTCAAATTGGCCGGCCAAGTTTGCCAATACTACCGGAGCGATCTCCAATACGCACCGGACGGAAACGCTAATTCAGTGGTCTCAAACCTTTTTGTCGCCGCGGACCGGTCAACGTTTCATAATTTTACCGCGGCCCACTGGGGGGGGGGGAGACATTGAATGTAGTTTTTTTAATTACAATATATTTGTATAATATATAATAATAACATTTACAACTGTGGCACATAAGTTATAGTGACAAATAATAGTAGAGAAAATACAAGGTTTGTGGGAAAAATGAAGAAAAAATATATAATAACAATGAAGAATTATTAAGTTTGGATTGATGGGTATTTTCAATATTTTTAAGGTTCAACGGAAAGTTGAAAGTATTTTTTCCAAGATAGAGAAAATAATTTATTTTGAGAATGCTTAGGGTTAAATATCGGGATTTTAATGTTATTCTGATATCTTGCAGATATATTAACTTGAAAGTTATTTATCTATTTTCTTTAAAAGTTTTGATGTTGAAGTTTTATGTGTTTTGATTTAATATTTTTAATTGAATCGTGTTTATTTTGGCTCTGCCAGACCGGACTCCCGGTACATTATTATTTAGATACATATTGAAATGGAAGAGCCACATCCCGTACAGCTCATACCTATAAGGAAGCTTCCAACAGTTAAGTACGAGTATATATCCCGATTTTCACTTTTTTAAGTATTGATAAGATCTCAAATCTCGATCGATAGACGTCTCGACTCGATCTTCGACAGAGGACGACTTTTGACATCTTATGTATATATAAAGTATATAAAATATATAGTATTTGCCTTGTTTAAGTTACGGCAAGACCGCCTTCGGAATCAAGGATGACTCCGCATGCGGCATGCATATGGTAGTGTGGTGTTGTTTTATTTCGAAGGTATTGTCGGAAGGTCGGTGGTAACTTAGCGTGAAGGGGTTTTCAACGGAATAATTATTTTTAGCTATAATTAAATTTTATTGGGTATGTTCGATTTTTCAAAAATTTTGATTTTTAAGCAGGCCCTTGCGCGGCCCAGTACCATTTGGTCCACGGCCCGGTACCGGGCCGCGGCCCATAGGTTGGGGACCACTGCGCTAATTCATATAGGGCAGACAGAGACATACAGTAAACCGTGAGACAGCGATATTTCATATTCGCTCAGCGTCTCGAGGTGCGTTGGTTGCGCTCAGCGCACCAGCCGCCGCTGCCCTTGACAAGTATAATATAAGATACAACAGGGTACTTAACATTAACACCACCGGAGATGACAATGTAAGTCAATTTGTGATAGGCATATCCTGTTGCAAATAGGGCAAGGACCTTCAGTATTTCTACGCCATTTGATTCAATCAACTGCTGTTTGCTAAACATTAATTTATTTAGGCGTCTCATGCGTAATGCCCTTAAATCTCTTACGCTGCCCTCTGTGCATTACTCTGCCATCCGTTAACTAACTAAAAAAGGATATTTCTTTAAATATGCCAGTCACGTGTCCAGACGAGAACGTGACACAATAATTTCAATGATACATTTTTATATTCTCAAAACTTCATTTATGGCGCCACTATATACAACAAAAGTGTTATTCAATAAAATACGCAGAATTTTTTTATTTTTTTATTTTATTAATTTATTTATCATCAACCTAAGTATCGTAATCCCCGTGATAGCCTCTGACGACTCCTTTATATCCATCGATGCATTCCGCAGCTCGAAAGGCAAATGTGAAGGGTAGTCCTGTTTGCGTCTCTCACTTGTTCAATACAATGAATTGGAAGTCTACCTCTTGTGCGTATTTCTTCCACGCCTCCAGTAACCACAAACCTCTCCAAACTGTCTCATTGTCCGCGAGAAATGTGTCCAATTTATTGATGGTCAATTAGAAAATAGAATGTCTCCTTAGTATATTACATATACTATATATTATTGATGGTCAATTAGAAAATAGAATGTCTCCTTAGTATATTACATATACAATACTATATATTATTGATGGTCAATTAGAAAATAGAATGTCTCCTTAGTATATTACATATACAATACTATATATTATTGATGGTCAATTAGAAAATAGAATGTCTCCTTAGTATATTACATATACTATATATTATTGATGGTCAATTAGAAAATAGAATGTCTCCTTAGTATATTACATATACAATACTATATATTATTGATGGTCAATTAGAAAATAGAATGTCTCCTTAGTATATTACATATACAATACTATATATTATTGATGGTCAATTAGAAAATAGAATGTCTCCTTAGTATATTACATATACTATATATTATTGATGGTCAATTAGAAAATAGAATGTCTCCTTAGTATATTACATATACTATATATTATTGATGGTCAATTAGAAAATAGAATGTCTCCTTAGTATATTACATATACTATATATTATTGATGGTCAATTAGAAAATAGAATGTCTCCTTAGTATATTACATATACTATATATTATTTAATCTAGATCAGTAAAGTTTTTATAAAAATTACACATAAAATATTAAACGTGAAGTAACAAAATATACACTTAATAAAAAAGGGATAAAAAATTGCAAAATGCAGAGAGATAAAACTCATCAAATTAAAAAGTTAACGGTGAATTAGCTGGTAGAAACGGCTTACTCACTTAAAAAAACTCGGTACAGCTTAACTTTCCAACTAAATTGACGATGGAATGGCGAAAAGATCCTCAACGACACAGCCCAGTACTGTTTAATTACTTAAAAATATAGCTCGTGACATAAAAAAATATAGATTAGATTGTATATTTGTAATAGTTAAGGCATTAACATTGTGAAGGTTTAAAGACATTGTAATTTGTTTTATCAAACACTGTTTATTCTACTTTTTTTGTAACGGTACACCCCTACCGGTTTCAAGATTTTCACCTCATCATCAGGGGAGTTTTCCGTTACATAAAGTGGAATAAACGGGTTTTAATAAAACAAATTACAAAATCATAGATTGTTTTACCATGCAAATATCTAATGAACACAGCATGTATTTAATTCTTTTTTTATTTTACCTTAAAAAAAATCCTGTATTATCTCCGAAATCCTCCTCAAGACTCCTGTCTTGTTTATGCTCCCCTGATAATGAGGTGAAAGCCTTGAAACCGGTAGGGTTATACCGTTACAAAAAGTGGAATAACCAGTGTTTGATAAAACAAATTACAATATATTTAATACTTTTTTTTTCAATGTAGTGATTTGAATCCAAAACATCAAACTCGAAGAATTCGTCGCGAAACAACTTCTATAGGATTAAAAAACCGGATTATGATAAAAGTATTAACTGTATTCGTATTTCAGAAGTTTTTTTTTAGTGCATAAAGGTGTGTTGCCATCTTCATCGATATAAGTGAAACCAGGACATTAAGTAAGTCACTATGATACTTGAATAACTCAGCATTTACTTAAGGTAAAACAGCATGCTTGAAGTACGCTGTATAGACATTATTTTTTATTTTTTATTACTTATTTCACCTGGCGTGTTTATTGCCATGTTGCAATCTCTTCCAACCAACCAGAAAGATGTTTTAATGAGCCCTAAGTGAAAACCAGACTGGAATTCCATTTAAAAAATCTGGATTCCAGCGGGGATCGAACCCGCAACCTCCGGATCGGCAGACAAGCGCCTTACCACCAGGCCACGGAGGTCGTCTTACAACCTTATTCTTATAACATAGTATTCATTTAAGTAAATGATACTCAAGATAACTTTATGGAAATGATAGTCATATGTTATGTACGTATTTTGGTAAATGACACGGCATTTACTTTCCTAAAAAAACAGCATTTACTTTAGCCCTTCCTTCCCTGTGATGTATAACTAGTACACATTGCTTCTAAAAACTTTAATATCTCTATAAATATAATAAATACTGGCTTCAGATTTTAGGTACCATATTCCTCCGTAATACATTTACGCATTGAATGAAAAAATAATATTAATAATAATTAACACTTATCGGCCACACCAGAGATATTGTGAGAAAATCGGGAATAAATTCATCAATTCAACCAAACGTGTGCCAGTGTGTGACGTAAGTATATTAATTCTAAAAACCGGTATGGGTGAGGAAGCGACGCTATTCACGTCTCACTCTCACTCTACTTCTGTATATGGGAACGCAAGAAATAGAATCTCAGTTCGCAGTTGTTTCTTCCTTCGAGGTTTACATATTCGAGGCATACACAGGCAGGTCTCAGTCGCTCTAGCGCATTCATCTGAGGTGGTAGTCTCTTTGCCCGTTTTGTGAACGTCAGCCGATGTTTTTTTTCATGTTTTCAACAATTAGATTTCAATTATTATCACTTTGACTTAAAATTTAATTAATTTAAGCGATTGGCTATGAATATTCTTATTTTTCCGGTTTTAAATAGCTCATTTTTATATGTGTATTGAATACACAGCACTGGAACGGGCGGACTTCTTTAGCACAGTAAGGGAAAGGTTAAAGGAACGATATTTGTACAACACGGCATTTGCTTTAAGCATATACGCATACATACATACAATTCCCCTATCGGGGTAGGCAGAAAGGAAGGAGCGCTAGACTTACATATCGCAACACACATCCTTAGCTTCTTCTACATCCATACACTTTCTCTTAAAACTTTTACGATTTATCTGACTTTCTACGGTTCCTTCTTTACGAATATCATTGACTTAATCCAACCATACTTTCCTTGAGAAAGTCCGATGCCACGAGGAATAACCGCAGCCTCTGAGTAATCATTGTCGTTGTGAAGGTAAAACTTTTAGTCAGTGGGATTATATGATTATAAACAAGACTTGTTTGTGCTCCCCTGAAGATGAGGTGAAAACCTTGAAACCGGTAGGGTTATACCTTTACAAAAAGTGGAATAAACAGAGCTTGATAAAACAAATTACAATGTCTTTAAACCTCCACAATGTTAATTCCTTTTTTTTTTTTTTAACATGTCGAGTTTATTGCCATGTGGCAATCTCTTCCAACCAACCAGAAAGATGTTTTTATAGGCCCTAAGTGTTAACCAGACTGGAATCCTATTTAAAAATAATTGGGTTCCAGCGGGGATCGTACCCGCAACCTCCGGATCGGCAGACAAGTGTCTTACCACAAGGCCACGGAGGTCGTCTGTTATCGTCTATTCCTTAACTATAAATAAAATATAAGAAAATGATACTATAATAAAACTGCCAATTACTTTAAAAAAATGATACTCGTATAGGACAGCATTTGTCTAAAAAAACATAGAAATTATTTTATGATAAAACATAATTTATTTGAAAGAAACAATATTTAATCAACACAGCATTCACTTTAAATATTATAACGTTTACTTTAAGAAAATGATATTCTAATGAAACTTCTAATTACTTGAAAGAAATGATTTTCGTATAGCATAGTATTTACTACCTGAAGTAACACACAATTTACAATATAATAAACCAGCATATACTTGAAGAAAACAATAATTGCATAGCATTACTTTGAAATGTTATAAACTGTTATGAAACTGTAAATTTTCTTAATGATATACCTACTCAAATATATCTGCATTAGTGTTTCGAACATTTTAAAGAACGTGACTGGTAGACTATATTGTATTTGGCCTCAGTAAGTGAACCTTCGGGTCGTAAACCTTCTGGAGTAGGCACGGAGCTCGCGATTCGTCATTGAACGTGTTCGCAATACTACCGCTAGGCTCGAGAGTATTGTTACCAGATAAACTCAATTACCAGACTGGCAGCCTTTTTTGAGCGACCATAGAGAATCGAAACAAAACCTCCAGTTGGAAATCAAGAATTAGGATGTAGAAGTCCACTTTGTAATAAAAAAGTATTTACTTTAACCTTTCCCTTCCTGTGCTAAAAAAATCCGTCCGTTCCTGTGATGTGTATTCAATACACATCAATACATAATTATGTAATAATGAACGATTTAAAATCCGAAAAATAAGAATATTAATAGCCATTCGCTTAAATTAATTAAATTTGAAGTCAAAAGTAATAATTGAAATTTAATTGCTGAAAACATTAAAAAAACATCGGCCGACGTTCACAAAATGGGCAAAGCGACCACCTCAAACGAAATCCCGCGAGCTACTGAAGAGAGGGAACTAAGATTCTATTTCTTGCTTTCCCATATACCGAAGTAGAGTGAGAATGAGACGTGAAGAGCGTCGCTTCCTCACCCATAGCGGTTTTTTAGAATGAATATATTACGTCACACACTGGCACACGTTTGATTGTATCTCTGAAATATATCTGATATGGCCGATAAGTGTTAATTATAATTAAAATTATTTTTTCATTCAATGCGTAAATGTATTACGGAGGAATACCTAAAATCTGAACCCAGTATTTATTAGATTTATAGAGATAAAACTAGCTGGGACGACAAAGGTCTGAGTGAATGTGATGGAATACTTGTTTTTGCTAAATAATTGGTGTAAGAATTGTTATCTAGTTATAAGTAGTATATAAGTGTTAATTATTTCTAAGAAATCATATAAGTATTAAGATTGTAAAAAATAAAATAAAATGATATGTAGGAAAATAAGATTAAGTAAGTTCATAAATTATAACACATAATTAAGATTAGTTAAGTAATAAATTTGTATATAGGTATAGCCTTGACAAATGTTTGTACAATATTTTACTTTGTTTAGTTAAAAAAATAAAAAAGGTTTTAGAAGCAATGTGTACTAGTTACACATCACCAAACAAGAAGAGTTAAGAAAACTTTATTTAGTTTAAATAAGAAAGTAGTTAGTTGTAAATTGTTACTTTTTACATTGTAATTACTGTAAGGAAATGATAATTGTATTATACAAGAGGCTTCTCAAATAATTTATTGTGTTAAGGAACATTGTATAAAACCAACAACCACTCGAAACTCACCCTAAAAATAGGCAGTTGTTGCTCGTCGATCAACCGACACAAGTAAACAATGCACCCGAGCATGTGTAATACATCAAAAGTTAATAAATAATAATATATAAACTCGGATCTGTTATACTGTAATGGTGGACACATTCGTTTACAAAGCCGTGAGATGTGGTAAATGCGGACACAATACGGTGCCAGGGGATCATAACAAAATAAATATCATAATGTCAAACCCTCGGGGGTTCTTTTTGAATCCCGGCAGACCCGGGTGGGAAGGGATGACTCCGCTCTAATGTTTCTCGCATTATCGGTAACATTCTGTGCCCGGTAGCTCATTGTGTGAATAACACCACACTTAAGTGTTTTTTTATTGTTATTTAAACAATACAATTATACTCGACGTTGAGAGTAGAAATTATTGCAAGTAGTGTTAGGAAAGGCGTGAACTAGCACTGTGAATTTATATTTCGATCGTGGAGAGTATTTATTACATTTTTTTGCACATACGAATCTATTACATACCACCAGGTAAAAATAAAAAAAGTGTCATACGTGAGTTTTGTATCGAGACTCATATCGCCACCCTAATTTGTAAATTTGCTGACTCCATAAATATAAACTTTACAGGGCGGCAATAAAACTGCATAACTATTCTAAATTAAATCTTATTAGTATTTTTTTTTACTTAAATATCAAGACGGCCAAGAGATACACTCCGAGTAAAATAAAGTTAAATATCATTATTGCATCATGGTTTTATGGATAATTATTGGAGTTAGCAATTTTGCGATGGTGAATATTTAAAAATTGTTGTAATTATTGTAGGAGTAAGCAAAATTGCATCCTAATATGAGTTTTTACTGTGGAAGTCTCCTAATATTGAAAAACAAATAACTTTAAGTACTTTATTTGGATATAAACAATGCAAGCGTGATGATAAAATACACAAATCAAACGAACTACAAAAGTGGAGTTAGCAAATTTACAAATTAGGGTAGCGATATATAATCCTCCAACGGTGTTCTTATTGAAAACCATTAATTCTTCCCATTAAAAAAAACGAATGATTATGCCACCTTTGCATAATTAAACTGCGGCCCTTTAAACTAAATTCGCTGGTCTTCCGATCCGGGGTATGCGGATTTGATTCCCATTGATGGTCAATTTTTTTAGATTGTATTTCAGTCAGGTTTTCACTTATGCCTCTTAAACACATTTCTACTTGGTTGGAAGATATTGTCACATGGCAATATGACCGCCAGGTTATATTATATATAACGCCTAATAAATACAACCGTGCAAGGAATCACCCTCTGTTCTACATACCAACTTACAGGACGAATATCATGGCTAAACACTCAGTCACACGTGGTATAGAGATATTGAACCAACTGAATGACACTGTTGATATATTCTCGGTACCGTCTAGCAGTATGAGAAGAATCCTGGCTGATATTCTTCCTAACGAATAAGCGAACTCTAGAAGCAGACCCTCTTTGTGTAACAGAAAAAATCCGTGCAAAGTGGATGAAGAAAGAAAAATACAATACCATCACATCGGTTTTCTACAATATGAATCCATCCAGATGTCTGTCGTATCTGCTCGACGAAAGCTATAGTAAAAGATTTTTCATCGTTACACACATATTTCGCTTCTTCTACATGCATACACCTTCTCATACAGCTCCTGCGATTTTGCTCATTTTTTATCCTTCTTTCTTTCAAAATATCATTCACTCTGTCCAACTATACTTTTCTCGATCTTCCGCTAGCTGTTTAGTCAGTCTTTCGTAAGATATCCATGCAACATGTCTACTACCTCAACGTGTTCTTTCCACTTTTTATTTTCTTAGTTACACGTAATAAATTGATCCAAGTAAACTTTTATTGATCATTCTTTACCACGTCTTCTCCTACCATTTGAACTGTATATATTTTTTGTTAATATTTCTTCATTCATTCGTTCTAGATGTCCAAACCATCTCCGAGTGATCTTCTTAATCTTACTTAACACATCAGCTTTAAGTTCATATTCATCCTAAATCGCTTCATTCTGTATTCTGTCATACATTGTCGTCCCCTATATTCTTCTCAGTGCACGCATATTTATTTTCAGTTTCTTTCAATACTTTTTCACATCTACGTTTCACGTATACACCTCAAAGTTGGTATTAAAATACATTTGTGGATTATTATCTTACTGTTCGGTTTGAGGAGATATATCTTAGTGCCCCATTAGCATTGTTTCCTATCGCTAAACGTCTTTAAATGTCTCTCGTAACTCTTGTGTCACCTGAGAATATACTCGTACTACTCAAATAGCATTCCTAAACGTTCTGTGATCTTTCTTTGCTCACCTAAATTTTGCATTTTCTTTTCCTTCCACGATTTTCTATCCCCTTAACTTTGTATTTCATAATATTCATTCACGTATCTTTCTATATTGAAGTTTGACCTACTTAATCTATAGTCGCCACGCACATTAGATTTGAACCATCTTTATTTATATATTTGAACTATTCGATATCAAACAATTTACTTTGCAAAAATCTTATACAAGCTTCATCTCCGTTGTTGTTTGGCAACACCGCATGGACATACCCGAGTTCGATTGTTGTTGACAGTACGACTACGCTACGACTGATCGTCCATCTTGAATGATGGCGCTCTTTGATTGGTCTAAATAGACATGTCTGACTTTGATAAAAACAACCTCGTGGACATATCTGAGTTTGAAAAAAAAATCTTCTTTCAATCACCATTTTGCATTGATTTCATGAGGACATATCTTATTTTGAAAAATGCAGATTTATCCAGGACTACATAAGCTACATTTTGGTACATTTATCTCAAAAATGTCATAATGTGGACATACCTGGGTTTGAAAAACATCAACACATATACAATCATAAATTTTAATAAGACTTCCCAAAAAGTGTGTTCTTCAAATACTTCTTAAAAACTATTTGAATGCAAGGCAAGCATGGTGACGATTAGATAAAAAAAACTTTTCTGCATATACGAGTAAGTTCATAAAAACATATTTGGTAAGAAAGTCGCAGAAAACTTACCAAAAGTACACGAACTATAAAGAAACCCTTGTAGATCTTCCAATATGTGATAGAAACACACACGGTTTTAGGTGTAACTTTGTATATGTGTGCAGTGTTCATATACGAGTATAATCATAAATTTTGATAAGACTCCTAAAAAGAATTGTTTTAAAGTGCTTTCTAAAGCTGCATACGCCACCCAATATTCAACACTTGGAGGCAAACAAACGATCGATCTAATTAAACTACTAACAGAGACAATAAATGTTAACCAAAAATAAAGATCCTGGATTCACTAAGATAACTGTTGCAACAATAAAACAACAACGTTAAAATTACGAAAATTACACTACTATAGGCCAAAACCAAGAAAAATTACATTAATATAGGCCAAAACCAATAAAACTTACACTACTATAGGCCAAAGCCAATAAAAATTAAGACTATATATATAATTCTTAAATATCAGTAGTAACGGAAATAAATTGGACAGATTAGAGGCCCTAGAAATGTCTAAGTCAGTACATCGATCCGAACATCTAGTGAATAGTTATATCCCAAAAATCTCTCCACTCTTGGCCGAAATCGTCCCATGCCTTCCTCACCCCTCAGCCCCCAACCGTTGAAGCGTGTATATCGGTATCAGTTCGAACAAAATTTAGTCTTGTTTGTACTCCCCTGAAGATGAGGGGAAAGCCTTGAAACCGGTAGGGTTATACCGTCACAAAAAAGTGGAATAAACAGTGTTAGATAAAAATAAATTACAAATACTATAGATATAATGAAATATTGTCAACGTGTGTAACTCAGAGGTAACATTCTGGACTTCCTTTACTTTAATTATATCCTTAATTCTGACTGGGAGTTTAAGGATCACAGTCTGGAAAAAGAGTTCGTTTGGTAACAATACTCGCATACGTCAGGCGATAGTGTTGCAAACACGTTCAATAACGAATTGCGAGTTCCGTACCTATTAAATAGGTTCTAAATAAAAAGGCTCGCTTACTGGAATCGAATACAATATTGTCTCTCAGCCACGCTCTTCAGTATGTTCGTAATACTAATTCAGATATATTGAGGGGTACCATACAAAAAAAAGAGGAATATTGTACAGTTTCAGGAAAACTGAAATCCTCATACAAATATTAAAAATCGTTTTTATCCTGATATTTTTTAGTATGTAATATTTCGGTTTATTTGTAAATCAATTAAAGTATCGAAATTCCATTGAAAGGGATGACCACCCTCCTCATACCGTTATAAAATTGAATTGGGTATAGTTGTGTATCTTTTGTGTTGTAACAAAAGTCACTCGACGTGGGGAAGTCAATCAACCCTTAGTAAAAATGGGCGATAAATGGAGATTACAGAGGTAATGCTGGGGCTAAGGGCTCTTCACATCTATTCTGAAGTCCTTATATTTCAATAAAACAGTTTTGAAGCTTTCGCGAATCTTCGTATCATTTTAGTAATCAACTACCAAGAAGCTATGAAGATGAAAACTGTTCCATCTTCGAAACGTTAGCATTATAAACCAAACCACGGGGGAAAACACTTCAAATGATACGACAAACCGCGATGGTCTTAAAACATATTTGAGTTAAATTATGTCTCAAAATAACTTGTTAAGGAGGTTATTAATGTCATTTTACGGTTAATCAATTAATTAACAGGTTATTAATGTCATATAACGGTTAATCAATTAATTAACAGGTATTTAACTTGACATAAAAATCTTAAGAAATCTATCCTGTTAAGTCTCATAAACTTTGATAAATACATTTATGTTAATCTAAATTCTACCGGATTTGAGATAATCGAAAAAACAATTTATTGTATTGGGTTGTATTACACTTTCGTTATATATAGTACAACTAAGCTGGTTTATTGCTATCTGGTAATGTTTTCAATAAACCATAAAGGTATTTAATCAAACCTTAAGTGAAAACAAGACTGCAACCCTTTTGTAATTTGTAACGCAATCTTCATGCTGTAAGCCGTCTTATAAAACATTGTACCGCTTTAAGTGAGCTTATATAGGATGTTTTTTTTTAAATTTAACTGTGAAATACAAAATTTTACTGACGTAATACAATACATTAATACTAAATGCTAAATATGAAATTCAGATCGTTAACAGGAGTCTTGTGTGACCCAAAAATGCCTATAAAACTGAAAGGAAAGGTATACCAGACTATTGTTAGACCCGCAATTATGTATGGCTCAGAGTGCTGGACTATGTATAGCTCCTACTCTAGGCAACTTGAAACAGCAGAAATGGGAATGCTTAGGTGGTCGGCAAGAGTATCACTAAAATATAGAATTAAGAGCTTACGCATTCGTGGTAGCCTGAGGTCGCTGACACAAATAGTAAGCTGGAAAAGCAACAGCTGAGATGGTACGGGCACATAAGACGGAGACCACCAGACCATACGGTAAATCAGGCAATGTCTGTGGATCTTCCTCGGCAGCTGTCCTAATTAAGGCCAAAGAACTCTTGGATAACTCGATGCTCCAAAATCCTGCAGAGAAACGGTGTATATGAAAGCATTACCCAGAACCGAAGAACATACTGTAAGTCTGCTCGGTGAAGTTTGGTAATATTTTGTGGTATACATACATAACATATATCGAACTTAAATATACATATAATTATTAAATATTTTTTAAACAATGACTGTAATTTATTATTACTACTGTTTTTTGTATCTTCATGTTAGTTTAAGATAAAGTTTTGTATTATTTGTCAATAATTTTAAGTAGTTTATAACCTGTCACATGTTCATTTGTATATAAAGACACTGTTGTGTCGTTAATTAAATAAATAAATATATTGTCGCCCCATGCTCTCTTCTCAGTGCATGAATTTCTACAGCTCTTTTTCCATGTTCTTGTTTCACTCTCATACAATAAAGTAAAACACTAATAGGTTAGTCAAAAAGTTTTGAAAGCGACATCTATGGAGCAGTAGAAAACCAAAATTTCTACGCCATTTTAATATTTCATCTTTCATAAGAACGTACTGAAAATTCATTTCGATCTGTTAATTCATTCTTTGTTTACAAGCCATTTGAAGTTGACGTGTCAGTGTATTTTTTAACAATGGAAAAATCCGAATATCGTGTAGTGATTAAATTCTTTGTTTTGGAAGGTTTATCGGCTACTGAGATCCATGCAAAGATGGTGAAAGTATTAAAGGAGTCTTTTCCTTCATTTCCATCCGTTCACCGATGGGTTTTGGAGTTTAAGCGTGGCCGTACAAGCGTTGAAGACGATCCACGCTCAGGACGTCCAAAAAGTGCATCAACACCAGAAATCATAGTAAAAATACAGGATATGGTTTTGGAAGATCATCGATCGACTGTGAATGTGATAGCTGACACCATAGGCATCTCACATGGGACAACATGGCATATTTTGGCTGAAGTTTTGGGTTTCAAAAAACTGTGTGCACAATGGGTGCCGCATTTGCTAACAATGCAACAAAAACACGTTCGAATGCGACTTTCTGAGCAACATTTGGAGCAATTTCGAAAGGATAAAAAGGGTTTTCTGCATCGATTCATCACTATGGATAAGACTCGGGTCTACCACCATGATCCTGAATCAAAACAAGAGGCTAAGGAGTGGTGTGAACCGGGCACTTTGGCTCCGAAGCGAGTTCGTGTCCAGAAATCGGCCAAGAAGGTGTTAGCGTCAGTTTTTTGGGGTGCAAAAGGAATCTTATTGATAGATTATCTCCAAACTGGTAAGACAATCAACTCTGATTATTATTGTGACCTTTTGGACCAGTTGGATGAAAAAATTTGTGAAAAAAGACCCGGTTTGCAGAAGAAAAAAATCATTTTTCATCAAGACAATGCACCTGCTCACACAGCTCAAAAAACCATCGCGAAAATCAGTGAATTGGGGTACGAATTGTTGCAGCATCCACCCTATTCGCCAGATTTAGCTCCCTCTGACTTCTGGCTGTTCTCACACCTCAAAAAATTCCTTCGTGGAAAGCATTTTTCATCAAACGAAGAGGTTATAGCCGTCGTAGAGGAGTATTTTGCAGGCCTTCCAGAAAGACACTTCCGTGATGGGACAACAAAGTTGGAAGATCGTCGAACCAAGTGTATTGATCTTATGTGAGACTATACTGAGCTATAAAAGGGATTTCCCCCCAAAAAAAATGTATTTTCATTTCCGCTTTCAAAACTTTTTGACTAACCTAGTATTGTGGACCACATTTGCAGATGTTCATACTAACTTTGTTTACTATCTATACAAGCCGTTCGATATGCCTCATAACTCTTCCGTCATCTGGGAAACTATTGCCCGAATAACAGAAAATCTCAACTTGCTTCAATCTTTCGTTGTAAACGTTAAAAAAAAAAAGTGAAAATAAGTCGTTGGGTTGCTTTTTTATTTATTTAAACGGTCAATCACGCATCTAAAGTTTGAAATGATGATATAAAATTAATTGTAACTATGAATAATATTTTTGATTGCATCCATTCCTTTGAATTTGTTATTAATTGACACAAAAGGTTATTTCGAAGGTTGAATCGTCTGAAGATTTCTTGTTTGAGTGATAAATTGTAATAAAAGCAGGAAATAGGAAGTATAAGCAAAGTTTGAAACTCCATACAAGCCTTCATTATTGCATTTAATTGTGTTAATTTCAAACGCTTGGCTGAATTTTAAGATATGACATCACAAAGCGCTTTAAGTAACGCTTATTCAAATTTGATTCCTCATTAAAAATTTCGTCTGTTTAAAGTACAGATGTTGCCTGTCTAAATAAATTACTTTTGGGAAATTAAAATTAAACTTAATTTCAATAGCGCAATAGGAATAATTCCGTGGCCTAGTTGATAAGACATTTGTCTCGCAGCCTTCAGGTTGCGGGTTCAAATCCCGCTGGAACCCAGATTTAAAAAAAGGATTCGAGTCTGGTTTTCACTTAACCCGCATTGTAACACAGGTGTTACACTAATTTAAGGATTTAAAAAAAAAATAAACTCGAACGTAATTTCAAATATGGCAACACATTCAAATACTATACATGCACTACTATGTGCAGTGGTACCATTTGGTGATAAATATTGACAACGCTACAAGCTTTCAAACGACATCGGGTCAGCATGTCTGGACAGCGTGGGTGCGGTTTGAAAATTGGGGTTAAATAATCTTTAAATATTTTATTAATCACTAGAGAAAAATTATTCAAACCATTTTATTTGTTGATAATTCAGCTATGTAAATGTTGTTCTTGTTTTAGATTATAGAATTATTTTATAGCCCTTTTTGTGTTTTATATTAATTGATATTTGGCCAATGTAACGGAGGTGTTACATTTATAAAAAAAAACTATAAGGAAAACTTGTGATTTTTTTTCCTCAATTTTCCTTCATAACTTACCATATAACAAGGAATCGAACTTTGTCATGATAACGGTTAAGACCTCTTCTGGTTGGTTGGAAGAGATTGCCGCATGGCAATTAGCCCGCCAGGTTATACTATACACAACGAAAGTATAATACATTTCATACACATAATTAAACCAGGCAATTTACAAGTTTGTAAATGTTTTTGTAGTATATTTTTTATATATTGCACAATATATTATTACTTCAATGTTGTATACAACAACAACATTTTACGCTGATTTTGAATATTCTTGAAACATATTTCAATCGTTTAAGCATATGCAACAATAACATAATAGTCAAATGTGTATTTAAAGCTTTAATTTAATTCTTAAAGCTTTAATTTAATCTTTAAAGTTTTAATTTAATCTTTAAAGCTTTAATTAAATCTTTAAAGCTTTCATTGAATCTTTAAAGCTTTAATTTGATATTTAAAGCTTTAATTTAATCATTAAAGTTTTAATTTAATCCTTAAAGCTTTGATTTAATCTTTAAAGCTTTAATTTAATCTTTAAAAGTTTAATTTAATCTTTAAAGGTTTAATTTAATCTTTAAAGGTTTAATTTAATCTTTAAAGGTTTAATCAAATCTTTAAAGCTATAATTGCATCTTTAAAGCTTTAATTTTATCTTTAAAGCTTTAATTTAATCTTTATAGCTTTAATTTAACATTTAAAGCTTTAATTTAATCGCGCGTAATTAAGGATAATTTATATAGCGCGGTTTAGAGAGCAAACTTTCTTTAAGGGCGCTCTAACTTGAAAATCGAACCCATTATCACTAAACAAATTACATCTAACAGATATAGGCAGCGCCCGAACGAATCATGTAACACACTATTATTGTACCGAGTACAGCCCTGTGGGATTACTGCCTAGTGGCAACTCCTTTCAATCGACCGGAAAAATGTTTGAGGCTTTAAGTGAAATGCTTTTTTTTTAACGTGGTTTCAAGTAGGAATCGAATCTATAACCTTATTTATTTATTTATTTAACACTTTTATTGCAAATATAATCTGGCGGATTTATTTCCAGGCAGCAATCTCTTCCAACCAACCAGACAAAAGTAAATAAAGCAAGTTACGTGGTCGCATAAATCATTCAAATGACTATCCATCCCCACGAAATCCATAAACATATACGTGAACTTATGTTTACGAACCGGACAAAGACGGACAATCACCCGAACATGCTTTTTCATATAAAGTGAGATATCACCAATCAGAAGGAAAGGAAGGGATGGTGGAGAGGAAAGGAAAAGAAAAATCAGGAATGAAACACGTTATTTTACTGACTAGAAATTAAGAGTTTTTTCAGTCGCTTCTTAAAGCATGCGAATGACGGAGCGAGTCTTATATTGGTTTGTAACTGATTCCAGAGTCTCACTGCATGGACAGTAAAGGACGACGTAAAGAAAGAGGAGCGGTGAACTGGAAAGGCCAATAGACAATCTCTGAACCTTCAGGTCAGAAGACTGGCATCTTACCAACTAAACTACGGAGGTCGTCAAATATAGATATGTATGATTTTACATCTTACAACACGCATTTAGGAGCAAATATTTATTTTAGTTAAATAATATTTAAATCTGTTTTATTTATATAGTAGTTATAACATAGTTAATCTCACTGTGGAGGTTTAAAAAAATTGTTATTTGTTCAGTCCAACACTGTTTATTTCACTTTATGTTATATAATGAAATTATCCTACCCATATTGAGGTGTTCACCTCATTATCAGGAGAACACAAACAAGACTGAATAATGTTCAAACTGGTACCGACATACACGTTTCTTACAATAAAAAATTGGGTTGGGGGTTGTGGCTGGAGAGAGGCAGGAGACAATTTCATCAAGCAGCGGTGAGATCTTGAGAATATATGTGTATGTGTTTGCCAGATGTTTACCCTAATACACTGACTTGGATATTCCAATACTCAAGAAAATGTAGCATGGCCGGTGATGGGGTAAAATTGTTTTTTACAAATCGAATCGATTTTTTATAAATCGAAAAATTGTTTTTCTCTAAATTGACGTTTTAATTCCTAATTATCATTATACTGACTTTCTAATGTATTGGACGATTTGTATCTATCTTTAAATAGGCCAAGATCCACTATGAATTAATACTTATTGCGAACATTTAATTTTATGAGTAAAAAAAAACGAAAATCCAATTATCGTATACCCCATCCCTAGCCAATGCAGACTAACGTAGTGACTTTTGACGAACGTCTCCAAATATTATTTGATTTTAACAAAATGACATATTTTTGCTAATTTGTAACAAGATGTATTAATTTGTCATTATTGTTAGTTTTATGTAATGTATTTACCTAAATAACTTGCTATTTATTAGAATCGAGACTTATATTAAAGTTGATAAAATGATTAAAATTACTGAACGTTGTTACAAGGTTGTATTGGGGCAAATTTGTGAAACGTCACAGGGACCATGCTACATTTTCTTTATTATAGGACCTTTAATTTTTCCAATTTATTTTCGTTACTACTGATATGCAAGAATTTGACACCATCGGATATCACACATTTTCTATCGATGATGTAACATTCTAGGTATAGAGGCGTCTTGATAATTAGACAAAATAAAGAACTCTAATGCATAAATAAGGCACTCAGACTCTATGTTCATATGAAACTCAAGAAACTGAGATGGACAGGCCATATACAGAAGATCCAGAACCCAAGGGTTCCCAAAAGGAATCCAGCTGGACATCCGAAGAGGAGAAGATTTGGGAGACCACATCTTCGAAGGGATGAAAATGTAAAATGCGATGCATTCGTCGTTGCCGGGTCTCGTAGTCGAGGATCCCCTTGCCACTCCAACGTCGATCTTGAACCGTTCTCTCACGTCGATCGTGTGGTCTTCTGTAAGAAAACAACCCGATCCTAGATGCGCACTCCCTTCCGCAAATGCCACAGACATGTAGACCCTGCTGAACCGCCTGGTCATGCTGACGCATGTTCGCAGCGCGCAGACTATTTCTCACACGTCCAGCCGCTGAGACGGCATCAGCCCGAGAACATACGGCTCTCCACTCCTCACGGTCCAGAGCCACCTGCTCCCAGTCCTTAGGCGCCCCGCACAAAGTAAGCGACTCCCGCAGACTGTCCATATAGCGCTTCCTATGCCCACCAACTCTTCGCTTGCCCACTACTTCCCCGTATAAGACGCGTTTTGGGAATCTGTGATCGCCCATGCGTATCACGTGCCCCGTTCACCGCAATTTCACCTTTACAACCATATTCTCTATAGGTTTACAGTTGGAGCATTGAGGACCGAAACATTTGTGACATGATCACTCCAGTGGATCCGAAAAATTCGGCGAAGGAAACGCTGCTGGATTAGAAGTATTGGGAATACCGTATTGGAGGACGGTCGCTCAAGGAAGCTTGCGGAAGGTCAGATGCGTGTGGAAGTAAAAAATGATGTTCATGAGGCCAAAAAGTGAGAGTCAGATACGCAGGAAGGCTCGATATGTGCGGTGGAACTTCAAATTTTCTAAATAGAATTTTATCGCATATTAAACATGTATTACAAATGTAACGGAATCCGAAACTTTTAAATCAAAAGGCTGTATTCCTCAAAATATAAAGAAGATTATGGAAATTTAAAATTATCTGACTTTCAAAAGCTAATAAATATCGAATTAAATTTTCATGACTAGCCCCATTGAACATATTTCAAAAACATATTGAAATACAAACAATCTTTCAAATTCATTTGAAAGGAGTTTGTGACGATCTGGCCCTTTTCTCTGTTCAAAAAACACAATGAACCGCACATAACAGTCATGGGTACTCAGGTAAATGATGCTATGGTTGAATGGGTCCCATAGAAGACGAAGACAATGGAATCAACAGCTGACCACTTACAAGGGACAAGGAACTGCCATCAATCTTTTTATTTGTGAGGAATTTACACCAATTTTACTTCGATTGAAGGCACGTGTTAAAATAACAGATTTTCTTTGTTAAAAATGTAGGTTATATAAATTGTTAGTATTCTCAGACTGCCATTATCAAGACCATCTGATAACTTAAGGAGCCTCAAATTAAGAGCAAAAGAGGGAATTCTGAGTTATGTTGCATCTTCATCAAATAAAAGCATTGCACCGAATCGATCTTCATCTGCATAAAAATGATAGAAATATTACGAGTGACGTGTGATTTAGAAATCGAAAGAAGGACACATACATACACTACACTTCACCTATATTTACTACGATGCGGGGAAGCATTTAACATTTCCCTTCCTGTGCTAAAAAAATCCAATGTGTTACTATCACATATCGGAAGATCTACAAAGGTTTCTCAGTAGTTCGTCTTTTCTTGGTAAGTTTTTCAGAGATTTTCTTAACAAATATATTTACTAAGATGCGGGGAAGCATTTAACATTTCCCTTCCTGTGCTAAAAAAATCCAATGTGTTACTATCACATATCGGAAGATCTACAAAGGTTTCTCAGTAGTTCGTCTTTTGTTGGTAAGTTTTTCAGAGATTTTCTTAACAAATATATTTACTAAGATGGGGGGAAGCATTTAACATTTCCCTTCCTGTGCTAAAAAAATCCAATGTGTTACTATCACGTATCGGAAGATCTACAAAGGTTTCTCAGTAGTTTGTCTTATGTTGG
This sequence comes from Odontocerum albicorne, assembly GCA_949825065.1. NCBI lineage: Eukaryota > Metazoa > Arthropoda > Insecta > Trichoptera > Odontoceridae > Odontocerum > Odontocerum albicorne. The sequence continues at coordinate 5,326,412 of OX463843.1, forward strand.
TAAGTTTTTCAGAGATTTTCTTAACAAATATATTTACTAAGATGCGGGGAAGCATTTAACATTTCCCTTCCTGTGCTAAAAAAATCCAATGTGTTACTATCACGTATCGGAAGATCTACAAAGGTTTCTCAGTAGTTTGTCTTATGTTGGTAAGTTTTTCAGAGATTTTCTTAACAAATATATTTACTAAGATGCGGAGAAGCATTTAACATTTCCCTTCCTGTGCTAAAAAAATCCAATGTGTTACTATCACGTATCGGAAGATCTACAAAGGTTTCTCAGTAGTTTGTCTTATGTTGGTAAGTTTTTCAGAGATTTTCTTAACAAATATATTTACTAAGATGCGGGGAAGCATTTAACATTTCCCTTCCTGTGCTAAAAAAAATCTGAGCGTTCCGGTGCTGTGAATTCAATACACATTAATATACATGTAAAAATGAGCGATTTAAAATCGGAAAAATAAGAATATTCATAGCCAATTGCTTAAATTAATTAAATTTTAAGTCAAAAGTGATAATAATTGAAATTTAATTGCTGAAAACATGAAAAAAACGATTCACTAAACGGGCGAAGAGACCACCTCAAACGCATGCCCGAGAGCTACTGAAGCGAGAGAAGCGAGCGAACTTAGATTATATTTCTTGCGTTTCCATATACCGAAGTAGAGTGAGAGTGAGCGTCGCTTCCTCGCCCAAAGCGGTTTTTTAGAATGAATATACCTACGTCACACACTGGCACACGTTTGATTATATTGGTGAATTTATTCCCGATTTTCACAAAATATATCTGATGTGTCCGATAAGTGATAATTATTATTAATATTATTTTTTCATTCAATGCGTAAATGTATTACGGAGGAATACCTAAAATCTGAAGCCAGTATTTATTATATTTATAGAGAAATTAAAGTTTTTATAAGCAATGTGTACTAGTTACACATCAGGGAAGGAAGGGTTAATAAAAATGACATTGTCACCGCTTTACTATCCTTTATACTTAATTTAATTAATTTTTTGTAATATTTTTAATCGACAATAAAACTGGGCTCAAATCCCGAGTTGGAGCGTCCTTGGGGAGAGTTATCTTACCAACTACGCGATAGAAGTTGTTTGAATAAAGGCAAGTGTTTAACCATCTGTAAATTATGGAAGTATTATAATTAATTTTATTTCCACAGTTATGGCGCTTTACATCGTTATCAATAACCAGTGTAATGCAATAAAAGTCATAAATGTATTTAAGTGTAAAAGTAATGAAAAAATGTCGAAAACATTATATAACACAAATACATGGCGAGCTCTGTGATCTAGTTCAGTGCTTCTCAAACATTTGCCTTCTCAAACAGCCTCTGAAATCTGAAAAAAAATAAAATTAAGAAAAGCTTAAAAAAAAATAGTTTTGCGACAAACTGTAATTTATTTTACATTAATTATTATTATAGGTACACTTTTATTAAAAAATAATACAAGGTTTGAAAAAAACATTAGGAAATTTTTTTATTTTTATTAAAAAGTATATATTTATTTTGTTTAGAAAGTTTGTAAAGTGCATGGCCGCGCGGTAACGCGCTGGACTTCTATGTGGAAGGTCGAAAGTTCGAACTCTAATAACCTACTCCCCTCAAAAGACACAGGCACTTTTTCCGCATAGTGTTCGAGGGTTTTAAGTATACCTATGACTTCGGTCATATCCAGTGCGTAATCGCGCGGTCATGCACCACATTATTACATTACACTATTATTGTACAATGAAATAATATATTTTATACATTATTTATTTCAACTTCACCTGACGAGGAAAAACGAAAGTTTTTGGAAAAGGTAGTGATCTCAAATAAAAACGTTGAATACAAAATTTAAAAAAAAGTAATTTATTTGTTTTATTAAAATTTATAAACTTTTTTTTTTATTAAACAAAGTAAAATATTGTACAAACATTTGTCAAGGCTACACCTATATACAAATTTATTACTTAACTAATCTTATTTATTATAATTTATGATCTTACTTAATCTTATTTTCCTACATGTCATTTAATTTTATTTTTTACAATCTTAATACTTATATGATTTCTTAGAAATAATTAACACCTACATACTACTTATAACTAGATAACAATTCGTATACTAATTATTTAACAAGAACAAGTCCACTCGTTCAGGCTACTTGTATTCCATCACATTCACTCAGACCTCGGTCGTCCCAGCTAATACTGTAGGTGGACTAGTCAGGCAACAGATAATGCTTCGGGAGCTTGTGATTATAACGGAAGGGTAGGTCGGATTTACTATCGTAAGCCCCCAGGGCAGGGACTAAGGGATTGCTGTGGTTTTGTTGACTTTTATAGAACTTCACGAATTTATAAACATAACACCACAAAGTTTTTTTTTTTAAGATACAATAAATACATTTGAATCGCTCCGGATCCGAACTCAAAATGATAGAATTCTGATCAATTACTCTAAGTTTGAGTTCACGCTAAATAGTATGTATTTTTTTTACCATCCATCGTAAAGATTCCCTGTTAGAACTTAAATAACATTATGCTGGGATCAACATCTGCCGGTAGACGCCACACCGAATTGCATAAATCAGGGGGGCCGGGCGGCGATCACGCCTATACGATACACACTGCTTCACCACAAAATAATCCCAACCCCGCCTGTTTGTTTTATTATATTACAGTCTGAACAGTCACGCAGTATGATGTGCAGCAGGTGATCTCAACCATTTTATAAATACGTGCCACCAAAATTAAAAAAATTTATATACGAGAATCATCGAATTTTCTCAGGTTAAAGAAAAATTTCAGAAAAACATTTTGAATATGAAATGATATCGTTGTTTCTCATATTAACACTTGCCTTCCTGTGATGGATAGCGAGTGACCAGGACTTATATTTTATTTGATTATTCGACGTTTTAATAAAAGGATTTTTATAGCTAATTACAAAAAAATAACCTAGCAGATTTTGCATAATTTTAATTTAAAATATACATTTTTTACTGCACGCTTAGCGTCCGGCACCGTGGTTGGCGGACTTTTTTAGCACAGTAAGGCAAGTGTTAACCCTTCCTTCCCTGTGATACGTAACTAGTACACATTGCTTCTAAAAACTTTAATATCTCTATAAATATAATAAATACTGGCTTCAGATTTTAGGTACCATATTCCTCCGTAATACATTTACGCATTGAATGAAAAAAAATAATATTCATAATAATTAGCACTTATCGGCCACATCAGAGATATTTTGTGAAAATCGGGAATAAATTCACCAATATAATCAAACGTGTGCCGGTGTGTGACGTAGGTGTATTCATTCTAAAAAACCGCTATGGGTGAGAAGCGACGCTACTCATATCTCACTCTCACTCTACTTCGGTATACGGGAACGCAAGAAATAGAATCTCAGTTCGCAATTGTGTTTCTTCCTTCGAGGTATAACATACACAGTGTTTAGATAGTCCAACTTTAACACTAAATATTAAATCTTAACAATTTTTATTCTGAACAATTTACTATTTAAAGCAAGCACAAATTTGTAGTAACTTCCTTAAATTAAGTATTCACATAGTTTAATAACCTCATTTTAAAGTTTGGAGTCAAAAGGTTTCCAGGTTGAATCAATACAAATCACTCTGTTTCAAATTTAGTAATTAGTAATAAGTCTGGACTATTTAATCGGCGTTTATTGTATCATTTGTTCTTGTTTGACAACAGTTATTTCTTTTTATCAGGTTTCACAATGTTTTACTTAAATTTTATATGTAAATTTGGTTCAAAGTCAGTTGGGTATGTACGGGTAACGACACTTTTTTATATACGCTTTACCACTTCTCGCTAGTTACTCTCACTTGTGGCAACCGCGCATGCTAACGTTGATAAGAAATATTACTGGAAAAAAAAACATTATTTTGATATAGAAAATCTTTTATACTGAACATTACACAAATAATCCACGAAGTACCATCTAAAGTCGAATGTGATAATAACAGAAAGTGTTCATATTTAAGCTGAATGTGTTAATATCACATAACGGAAAATCTACAAAGGTTCTTTGGCGTTCATCTTCCCTTGATGAGTTTTATGCGGCTTTCTTGGCTTTCGATTACTTTCATGACCTAGTCGGTAAGACAACAACTGTCTTTCAATTCTGCTGGAAACCAGTTTTGTTAAAAAAAATTAGTCTGTTTTTCACTTAATGCATCATAAATATATTTCTGATTAATTGGACGATGATCTTCAGCACCAACTGCACCGAAGTTGGTCTAAAAATGAATATATCAAAAACCAAATATATGATGAACGGCTTTGCTACCCCAAAACCAATAAACGTAGATGGAAAGCCGCTAGAACTTGTCCAGAACTATGTGTATTTGAGCCAACTTATTTCCTTTGTACGTGGCATATCGGAGGAAATAGCACGCAGGACAAAACTAGCATGAAGCTCATTTGGACGCTTGAATAACATCTTCAAATGTAATCTCCCAATAACCTTGAAGCAAAGGGTCTACAGCCAGTGTATTATCACAGTACTTACATATGGCTGCGAGATATGGACGCTCACAGTAAAGAACACACAAAAGCTCCAGACCGCACAAAGGGGCATGTAGAGATGCATGTTGGGGTATACTAAAAGAAACCGTAAACGAAACGCCTGGATTCGTAATATAACAAAGGTACAAAACGTTATAAAGGTGTGCAAAAGAATGAAGTGGCAATGGGTAGGACACGTAGCCAGAACGTCAGACTCCCGATAAACATCCGAAATAATCCAGTAGTACCCAAGAGGCATAAAAAAGCCCAGAAGAAGACCGAAGGTACGCTGGATACATGAAATCAGGAAGCATGGCAGCATCACATGACATCAACGAGCAAAAAACCGAACTATTTGTAGTCAACTTGGGGAGACCTTCATCCAGCAGTGGATCGACCCAGGTTGACAATGATGCTGATGATTATGAATTGGAGGAAATTGCAACATAGCAATAATCCCACAGTGTTGTGCTATGTACAAAGAAAGTGTATACATCATGATTCGCATGACACAGATAACACAACGGGGGATAACGAGCTTCTTGAAATCACTGACACAACTAACGCGCATAAAATTGAAAAAAATATAGCTTAAATATTAATGAATTGCTAAGACCTCGGTTCTTCTCTTCAGTGGCAAAAATAGGTATTTCAAAGCCAGGGAAAGCAAAAATTACCCCTTTACGTATTACAAAAATGTATATTTGACAGTAAATTTAACGTGTATTAATGTAGATATGTATTAATGTACCTATAAATATTAAGTTCAACAATGCACTGGCGAATAGTTCCATCTCGAGCTATAACATATATTAACCTGTACCACCGCGTTAAAAATCAAATTCCACGAATCCTGTGCGCGGCACAATTTCGACGTTTTTTAATTTCTAAGTTTAAACGCGTATTTTGTTTAGAACCACTGATATTTGATTACACCACCAAGTAAACATGACATTCAAGTAATTTTCTGATAATAAATAATAGTCATTACTCTTAAGGAGACTCATTAAATAAAGGAGATAAACTAAACATTACGTAAAATACACAAAGGAATGCTACAGATCAGATCACAGGCGTTTGTGCTTCCCGCGAGGAACACGTTAAAGTAATGCTGATATTGTAATTTGTTTTTATCATACACTGTTTATTCCACTTTTTGTAACGGTATAACCCTACCGGTTTCAAAGCGTTCACCTCATCTTCAGGGGAGCACAAACAAGACTCCCCTGAAGCTGAGGTGAAAGCCTTGAAACCGGTAGGGTTATACCGAAACAATAAGTGGAATAAACAGTGTTTGATAAAAACAAATTACAATGTCTTTAAACCTCCACAACGTTAATGCATTAACTATAAACCAAATATAATGCTGATATTTTGAAGTATGTAGCTTCGAACTACTTTCACAAATTTTTCACATTCATCAAGTACTGTACCGATAGCTTATTTCAACCTAATAAAAGCTCTTAATTCTTTGTTAACCAAAGGTAGCTCTAAATTAATTTTAATATGCTAAAGCTGCGTTGAGCTGAAGCTTCTGATTCTCGATATAAGAAAATTGATCATAATATTTTTCCCATTCAACAAAGCTCCAGTTCTGCGCCCCAATCCGAGCTGTGCTACCCAATTGTTCCGCCCCTGCTCATCTCTTGGCTTACCACCAGTGGTACGTGACCCATTGGTTAAGAAGCGCCGATGTACAGTGTTCCCTGTTCGCACTGCCGAAACATCGAGGGGCGAGTGTCAAATAATTATACGAATGTCACAGTGTTTTTTTTTTCTACTGTGGTTCCCTGTTGGTGCGTATTTAAATGGTATTTTGTTTACAATTTTAAGATAGAGGCGTTAATAATTCAGAGTTTTTTTTTATCATTTGGTACCCTTGAACATATCCAAATTGGTGATTCGGACATATTGAATAAGTTTGCCGAACGACGATTTTGTCTCCTGCTCCAATAATCGAGCTTTTGAAGAATTGGTATTTTCGGTTCGTCATTGGACATGGACACACGTGAAGCGATAACAACACTAGCTCACGTGCGAGTATTGTTACATGCCGTCCTTTTTTTACCAGACTGGTACACATTTTAAAGATACCATTGGTAATTGAACAAGAAACTCCCGGGTGGAAGTCAAGTGGTTCATCTAGTAGACCATAGAAGTTGCCGGAGAAAGAGATACTAACTACTCGTATATCGAGGCTAATTATTTTCTTCGTGTCATGTTCCAAATACTTCTTAAATAGTAAAATAAAGGAAAATGCTATATATATTTTTAATCGTGATAATTTTTCACATTCCTCATCGAAAAGAAGCTTTAACGTTCATCATCATAATCAATATTGTGTTGTATTGCACTTTCGTTGTTGACAGTACAACCATGCGAGTTCATCGCTATTTGGTATTTTTTTCCAACTAACCAGAAAGGTATTAAACAACTCTTGTATGGAAATAGACTGGAACACTTTTATGAATCTGGGTACTAACGGGAGTCGATCACGTAACCACAGGATTGGGAAACTGACGTCTTATCAACTAGGCTATATGATAGAGGTCATCAATATTAAAAGTTAAATTAGATTTTTATCAACGATTTTTTTTATTTATCCGTTCACGTAGCAAACATTTGATAGTGCCCAGTAGAGGGATAAACTCTAATATAATCGCCAGTCAGATATAGTCATAAATGATATACAAATATTACCTATACGTGTATGTGATGAGACAGTAAAAGACATTCAATAGTAGCAATGTAGAGGGATAAACTCTAATATAATCGCCAGTCAGATATAGTCCTAAATACAAATATTACCTATACGTGTATGTGAGAAGACAGTAAAAGACATTCAATAGTGGCAATGTAGAGGGATAAACTCTAATATAATCGCCAGTCAGATAAAGTCCTAAACGGTATATTACCTATACGTGTATGTGAGGAGACAGTATAAGACATTCAATAGTGGCAATGTAGAGGGATAAACTCTAATATAATCGCCAGTCAGATAAAGTCCTAAACGGTATATTACCTATACGTGCATGTGAGGAGACAGTAAAAGACATTCAATAGTGGCAATGTAGAGGGATAAACTCTAATATAATCGCCAGTCAGATAAAGTCCTAAACGGTATATTACCTATACGTGTATGTGAGGAGACAGTATAAGACATTCAATAGTGGCAATGTAGAGGGATAAACTCTAATATAATCGCCAGTCAGATAAAGTCCTAAACGGTATATTACCTATACGTGTATGTGAGGAGACAGTATAAGACATTCAATAGTGGCAATGTAGAGGGATAAACTCTAATATAATCGCCAGTCAGATAAAGTCCTAAACGGTATATTACCTATACGTGCATGTGAGGAGACAGTAAAAGACATTCAATAGTGGCAATGTAGAGGGATAAACTCTAATATAATCGCCAGTCAGATAAAGTCCTAAACGGTATATTACCTATACGTGTATGTGAGGAGACAGTAAAAGACATTCAATAGTGGCAATGTAGAGGGATAAACTCTAATATAATCGCCAGTGAGATATAGTCCTAAACAATATATTAAACGTGTATGTAAGGAGACAGTAAAAGACAGTCAATAGTGGCAATACATGATATTTGCGTATATTTACAAAATTCAACCAATTGAGTTGTCTCTGATATAAAGTAATTTTTTTTGTTATATATATTTTTATATTAATGTATTTAATAATTACTAATTTCATTTTATTTTACATTAATTTATACATATGTATATGTTATTATAATATTAATAATTATATTATTATTAAATTATAATTAATTTTAATTTAATTAATAATATAAAATAATAATATTTTTAATAATATAATAATAAATAAATAATTATTAAAAAAAAAATATATTATTAAGAATAACATACAAATATTAATTTATTTAATATTAAAAAATATAAATTTAATATTATTAAGTGTATTATACGAGGCATATCCAGAAACTAAGTGTACTGAATTTTTGTAGGTTACAATTTTTTTTATTTAAACAAAAAAATTACGTGGTTACCGTAGTACATATGTAAGCTATTTTTCGACACAGTCGCCATTCCTCTCAATACAGGCGGTAAAGCGGGGTATCAACTTTTTGATGCCTTCCTCGAAGTAGTTTCCCGCCAACCCCTCCGTCCACTTCTCCACCTCCTCCTTTACCTCCTCGTCGGTTGAAAACCTTTTTCCACCCATGTGCAGCTTCAGGGAGGTAAAGAGATAGTAATCTGAAGTTGCTAGGTCAGGGGAATGCGCGGGAGGGTTCAGGACATCCCATTTAAACGAGGCGAGCAGTTCCTTCGTGGCGTTGGCCATGTGTGGTCTTGCATTGTCGTGCAGCAGGCAGACTCCCTTTGTCAGCATGCCTCTCCTCTTGTTCTGAATCACCCTCCGCAATTTTTTTAGGGTCTCACAGTATCTTGCAGAGTTGATGGTCTCCCCTTGAGGCATATATTCAATTAAAATTATGCCTTGACAGTCCCAAAACACGGATGCCATGATTTTCTTGGCTGAAATTGTGGTTTGAACTTTTTGGCGGAGGGTGAAGAGGTGTGACGCCACTGTTGAGACTGCCTTTTGGTTTCAGGCGTGTAGTGTGCAACCCAAGTTTTATCTCTAGTAATGATGGAGCGGAGAAATTCATCTCCATGGAGTTTGCAGCGCCTCAAAAACTCTTGCCTTTTTACAAAATTTCGCACTTGGCGGGAGATTGGTTTGACATTTTTCACGAAACGTGTTGTCGCGTCGACAATTCTCAACGTACTGACCTTGAACCGGTCTCGTTGCGAAGGAGAAGGGTCAGGCTACACGGAAGTGTAGCCAACATGTCGAAAATAAAATCCATCCGGTCGTGAGAGCCTCAGTACACTTACTTTCTGGATACGCCTCGTATTATTATTAAAATTATTATTATTTATTATAAAAAATAAGAAAAAGATATTTGTTTTATTTAATTAAGAGAGGTTTTCTTGAATTAAATTCCACATAACCATTTCCTAACCCTAAAAAAATCGTTAACAAATTGAAGAAAAGCAATGCATAAAATCAACTTTTCCAAGGAGCTAAGAAGTTTCACTTCTACCGCGCGAGAGTCTCACGCATCTGTTTTTTTTACACTTATCTTTTACTTTAATTAGTGTTTCCCATATATTGTTTTCATAGACTAAATTAAAGTCATGTGCATGAATACCAATTATAATTATGAAACGATAACTGATTGATTGGAAGAAGTTGCTTTGGAGCAATAAATTCTCCAAATGTATTTAGCACGAATGTGTTAAATAAATAAATAGGTATATGATTGGCATTAACACAAATAATTATTGTAATTTGTTTTATCAAACACTGTTAATTCCACTTTATGTAACGGTATAACCCTACTGGTTTTAAGGTTTTCACAAGCAAGAGTTTTGTTTGAGCTCACCTTATGATGAGGCAAAAACCTTGAAACCGGTAGGGTTTTTTTATTAATTTAACTATTTTATTGCAATAAAATCTGGCAGGTTTACTGTCAGGCGGCAATCTCTTCCAACCAACCAGACAAAAGTAAATTAAGTAAGTTACGTGGTCGCATAAATCATTCAAATGACTATCCATCCCCACGAAATCCATAAACATATACGTGAGCACATGCCCACGAACCCCACAAAGACGGACAATCACCCGAACATTATTTTTCATATAAAGTGAGATATCATCAATCAAAAGGAAAGGAAAGGATGGTGGAAAGAAACGAAAATAAAAAAAAATCAGGAATGAAACACGGTATTTTACTGACTAGAAATGAAAAGTTTTTTCAGTCGCTTCTTTAGGCATGCCAAGGACGAAACGAGTCTTATATTGAATTGAAACAAATTCCAGAGTCTCACTGCATGGGCAGTAAAGGACGACGTAAAAAAAGAGGAGCGGGGAACTGGAAAGGCCAATAAACAATCTCTGTTTGAATAAACAATCTATGAATGTTGATGCCTTAATTAAAAATAATATACAAACAATTACGTTCTGCTGGGACTAACGAGACGTGGGTAAGAAAGCAAGCAGGAGTTAGGAGAAATACATGGGTAAGAAAGCAAGCAGGAGTTAAGGACATGACAGTAAAAAATAAATAATCTAAATGGTGATGGGGTGAATACGTTGCAAGCATGAAGGGCAATAGATGAATATGCGAAATTCTCCAATGGTATCCGCGAGACATAAAACATCCGAGAAGAAAATCGAAGATAAGTTAAAGAGACGAAGTGTTTGGGAGTGTGATGGTCTAACGTGGCAAAGATGTTCTCAGGATAGAAATGAGTGACGAGTGCTGGGGGAGGCTTTTGGTCATGTGGGTTATTTTTATCGTCCAATCATTAAACTATTTAAATATCCATCAGGTAGATAAAGCTGCAGTTGTGGCAGGCTTCCTGAGAGATGTCATATGGAGGAATAAAGATATGAGAACGGATAACAAGGTACGCATTTATAAGACCTGTGTGCGACCTATCCTCATATATGGCATCGAAGCAAGGGCGGACACTATCAGGACAAAAAGTTTGCTTAAGACAACGGAAATGAGAACTCTACGTGCTATTGCTGAGAAGACTTTGCGTGATCGTTTAAAGAACACCACAATCCGAGAGGTCTGTGAGATCCAAGATGTGGTCAGATGGGGACGACAGCGTCGACGATACTGGTACCGACATGTACAGAGAATGAATTCCACAAGAATTCCATACATAGCTCTGCATGGGGTGCCGGTTAGACGGCGTCCACCAGGAAGACCCTCGAAACGATGGAGAGATAGCTGGAGCTCAGCATCACAGGACAATCCTGCAGTAACAGACTCTTGAGTCTATAGAAAGTTTAAGAAGAAGAAGAAGAAATATTTATTTATTTATTGTAATTAACGACACAACAGTGTCTTTATATACAAATGAACGTGTGACAGGTTATACAAGTATGTAAAATTATTGACAAATAATATAACTTTATCTTAAACTAACATGAAGATACAAAAAGCAGTAGTAATAATAAATTACAGTCATTGTTTTAAAATTATTTAATAATTATATGTATATTTAAGTTCAATTTAAGTTATGTATCTTTAAGTTATGTATCTTTATTGTTATTGTTATGTTGTTATTGTTATGTATTGCTATGTTGTTATTTTTATGTAGTTCAATATATGTAATGTATCTTTATATTTAAGTTCAATATATGTTATGTATCTTCAATATATGTTATGTACGAGTACCTATATGTATATTTAAGTTCAATATATGTTATATATCCATATCGACACGGTAGAAAAGTAAACTAAAAATGTAGGTGGTCAAAAAAATTCCATTGATTGCCAAGAATACAATGTTTATCGATATTTAAGAGATTATTTACGAGCACATTTTAAAAATAATTAAATATGAGGAAAATAAACAAATTACGAATTATTATTCACAAGAAATATTACGAAATGCACGTATAAAAGAATCATATTTTAGGTTTATGCGTTTCGTTCCGTTCAGGGGAGCGCTGTATACGTTTTTTTTTCCTTTTCAAAATTAAAGAGGCAATAAATCAAGTCCCCGGCCTGTTGACTAAGAACGGGTACCTATCAGGGCCGTAAAATTCACGAGGCCTGCCTTGAATGTGAAGATTCGGTATAAATAAAAATGCCCGAATATAAACACGCATATTATAATATAATATATATCTACACGAGTATCGTGTCTTCACTCCTTACTGCTGACCAAATTGAATGCAAACATTTGGTTTTGTACTTTTTCTTTTTATTAAACGGTTTTTCAAAGTATTAGATAGTCGATTTGTATTGTTAATAACTACTTAACATCATGTCATTTTCCTGTTAAGAAATATAGAAAGGACAGAGCGATAAATTTTATGTATTTTTTTTGTTTGAAAGCTCTTCTCATTTGAGTTTTTGACTAGATTTAAGAACTTGTAAAGAAGGGAAGCTTCATGTGATGACGGTTCTGTAAATCCACACAATCACAGTGCTACGTTCGCTTGAGAAGCGAAAGTAGCACTGTGATTGTGAAGATAAACATGACTCACAGCACGTACTATACTTGAGAAAATGTAGCCTGTGACAGTTCACAAATTTGCCCCAATACAACCTTGTAACGACGTTCAGTAATTTTAATTATTTTATCAACTTTAATAAAAACCTCGATTCTAATAAATAGCAATTTATTTAGGTAAATACATTACATAAAACTAGCAATAATGACAAATTAATACATCTTGTTACAAATTAGCAAAAATGTGGCAGTTTGTTAAAATCAAATAATATTTGGTGACGTTTGTCAAAAGTTACTATGTTAGTCTGCATTTTCTAGGGATGGGGTATACGATAATTGAATTTTCGATTTTTTTATACCTAAAATTAAATGTTCGTATTTAGTATTAATTCATAGTGGCTCTTGGCCTACTTAAAGATAGATACAAATCATACGATACATTATTAATGAAAATTAGGAATTAAAACGTCAGTTTTGAGAAAAACAGTTTTTCAATTTATAAAAAAAACGATTTGATTTGTAAAATTAAAACGATTTTTCCCCATCCCTTTGAGACATGACATTTCAAATGTCACAGGAACCATCCTACATTTTCTCAAGTATAGTTTCTCCGAAGATCGGGGCTACATGCTCTGGGCAGGTTAATTGACGTGAATGATAGAGAGATCACTGTTGCCTCCTACTGGAAACACGTGGCATAAATTAACATATGATTCTACAAGAATTGAAATATTTGATTTCATTTCTTTCGGTTTTGTGTAATTTTCGTAATAAAATTTTTATTTTAATAAGGGATGCAGCCGTTGAAAATTAATAAATAAAAAAATCGTACTTTCTTACAGAAACTTAGGTCTGTAAACGGTATGATACAAGTCAATTGATCGATTGATTAAAAAAACTTCAATGAAGGTAAACCTTTTTCTTAAATGAATACCTAACAAGGAAAATGGAGACCAATAAAGCCATAATCCTAGAATCTTACTGTATTTCACTTCAACACCATCACATCATGTCCCTATTAGGATGGGCAGTGAGAACAGGTATTCACTTAATTCTATCCTGGTACATACAAGTATATTTTGCTACTACTACTTTCATACACCGCATCATGCAAGCATACTATTAGATTACAAAGGCTTGTCGCTCTTTCTTCTTTCAAAATTTCATTAATTAAGTCCTACGATGTTTTTTAGGTGTATCAGACATATGCGTCACCCTTAATATGTAAATTCTGGTATATGTTAAGTTGATATGTAAATTTGATATTTCTTGATATTTGTTTGGGTCCGTGCGTTGTCGCGACCGCAGAGGAAATGATACTTGTGAACGGTCGTCGCCAGAGTATATCACTGACCGGTCGGTCTAAGCATTGCGCAAAACTCCCGAAAATTGTTGTATTTCGCGAGGTGTGAGCGCTTGCGATGACCGACTGACCGTTCATAAGAAGGTATTTTTTTTATTTTAAAATATATTCTCAGTACACTCTACCTCCTGTGTTTTACTTGAGACCTGCTACAACCTGCCATAAGAGGAATCTCTTCACCATCGCTACCTTCTCTCATCGATCTACACCTTTTGGAATTGACCCGAATCCTCCGAGCATTGCGCAGCAACCATCACACCTATTTACAGTTTTTTGTACACGGTGCCTTACATTAGATATTCCCAAACTTCTTGTTCATTCAATAATACTCCCATAGATTTTTTTGTAAACCTTTTATTATTCAATCTTTCTACGTGGTCTAACTATCTCAATATTCATGTACAGCACCGTAATGCAGCAGATCTGGCTTGAAGGACCACTTTTTACAGCACCGGTACAATAGGTCGTTGGCTGTCGCTCAATACTCGGACTCTCAACGCTCAATACCGCTCAATTCCGGTACAACAGGTACACAGCAAGTACATTTTTATATATCATAGCAAAACAAGAAAACAAAACAAATCACATGTTTTGAGTGACGCATACGTCCGTTACAATTTCTCTCTGTAACTTAAGTTCGGTATTTTTTTTCAATCTGCTCTATTTCCTAATGTCATAATTTCTTATTTTTTAAGTTTTTTCTACAAATTTTACGTAACACTTATTTATACAGAATTTATCTTGCTATCAAAATTATAAACAAAAGGTACTTTGTATTCCCACAAACGAGTACAGGCGGTCCACGACTTTCGCACATTCTACTTTCGCACAATTCCGTATTTCGCACATTTAAAAAAAAATTTTTTTTAAGGTTTTTGTCGATAATGAAAAAATTGTTCGCTTTTATGCAGTCGCTGCCACTTTTTAGGAAGAACTTTAATATATGGAACGCAATAAACAATATTGGAGACTCGTGGGCTGAAATAAAAGAGTCAACAATGAAAGGTTCCTGGAAACAATAATGCACACAAATGACGAGTGATTTTATAAATTCTGAAGAAACTCCAGAAACTATCGCAGATGAAATAGTTAGCCTAATGAATGAACTAAACTTGGACGTCAACAACGAAGATGTTAATGAGTTGATTGAATCTCACTCAGTACCTCTGTCAAATGAATACTTAATTGAGCAACAAGAGTTAAATGAAATACACAATGAAAGTGAGGAAGAAGAAGCTGATAAAATCGACAAGACTTTGACAATCAAAAATATTAATGAATCCTTCATGCATCTTGACAATTTTTTTACTATCGTGGAAGAACGTGATGGAAGACCAATGGAGAACGTATATCTCAAGTACGTAGGGCGATTGAGTAAGACACATCATGTTATAGAACTCTTTATAACTCTTTATCAAAAAAAGAAAAAAAAGGGTGGTATTCAATTAACTCTTGAAAAGTTTATAAAGAAAACACCTGAAAGCCCTTAAACGCACCTCGTTAACTTAATTATGTATATTGATTAATAAATATTTTTAATATAGGTATTATTGATAAATAAATATTTTAAAATAGAATTTATGATGTTTTTTTACATCCCTCTACTTCCAAACATTCGCACACATTTTCAGGAACCAATTCTATTGCGTTTTGGTAAAGAGGTACAAGTCATCAATTACTTATTTGTCAGTTTGAAGTTTTGCAACACTTGTATTCCTGAAATACAGACCTCAGGTAAATTTTAAAAGGTAAACTTTGAATACAATAAATTATTTATGTATTCAAAGTTACCTTTAAAATTACCTGAGGTAGCGTTCCTATGCTGATGATGCCGGCTAGACATGGTGCTATATTCCAAACATTGGTTGATAGCAGGCCTCAAGTCTCATGCTTCAGTATGTAATGATGTTGGTTATTTTATATATAACTATTTAAGAACACCGTTCTCCGAGGAGCGTTCCTATGCTGATGATGCCGGCTAGACATGGTGCTATAGTCCAAACATTGGTTGATAGCAGCCTCAAGTCTCATGCTTCAGTATGTATTGATGTGGTTATTTT